>JAECUM010052062.1:0-23099 GCA_016617855.1 Megalonaias nervosa | reverse complement strand
AGAGAGAGAGAGAGAGAGAGAGACTACTTTAAAAAATGTTTTTTTTTTTGTTATTAATGAATTTAATGTATAAATTATATAATAGAACACTTTAAGTGAATTTCTAAACACTTTTCTCATGAAAGTTGCGGTTTCAAATACTTGTATATGTAATCACAGTGCACCGTAGCCAACATGACTTACTTTGCGTTAAATTCAAGATAAAAATGTAAAATTTCTCCTGTTTACAAGAAGGAGAATACTATGTTTCATCGGGGATTATTGCTTAGAAGACAACATGAAATGTAGTAGGTTTCCTGCTTGCGAAAGCAGTCACAACGACAAACTAGTTATGCATTTATTATTTTTGAAAATTATATATGTGACAACATCGTCCATTTGCTGACGGATGATAAGAATATGTCACAGATAACTGAACTTCCAGATTTCAACCTGAAAAGAAACGTGAAATATTTCAAACAAAATTGCAACACGTAACAGAAAATTGAAAACCATGTTAAGAGGTATACAAGTGTTACGTGTAGGCTCGTACAATAACAACAAGAGAAAAGAGTGAAGTCAACAAGCTTTGTATATTTTAACAAAAAAAATTATTTCCCTAGAAAACAATGTAAAAATTGAAAATAGGACTTACGGTTTGTGAATATAATCCAAAATTTAATCTTAAGATTGAAAAACACAAGTTCTATCACTAAATAGTTCTAATAGAATCCAGGTTCGAATCTCGACGACGTTCCAATATGGAAGGCGATGACAGCAGATGTGGTCGTTGTACAAATGGCAACAATTCCGCAAATAAATTACAGTTTATGTTTCCGAATAATTTCAGAATAAATTTCCACTGAATTTCTTTCTCCCAGAACTTTTATAAGAAAGTCACACTCGTTTGGTTTTCTTGAGAATAACTTATTAAATTCCAAAAATAAATGAACTTCAAAAACAATCTTGTTTCAACAATAGAAACCTTTCGAGCCCTCAAGGTTTAAAAATGCAACTGACTGAAAAGCGCTCAGAAAGGGTATTAAATCCAACTAAAATATCATCCCGTTCTCGCGTGATAGGTCACATGGTCTCTTAACACTTGAACAACGCAATAGGAAAAATGAAATTTGTCACGTACAAGAACAGCCCTACCCAGATTCTCACTCTGAAATAAATTTAAAAATAAAACATTGTTTATTCAGATTACACGTAGACCGAAATGACCTTGGCAATAGCCAATCGTTTTCGCGTAGTGCTTATACTACCGCGCACCAGGGTGAACTAAAAATAATGCTAATGTAACACCTTTTACGTTTTAGATAAACAGAATTACTGAAAGAAAATATCGAATCCCGTGAAAATAATCATTACAATAAAATGTAATGAAACAAAAATAAAATAAAAAAGAATTTTAAAACTAACACTCAAGCAATTTAATTACATATACGTAACACAAGTATCATCATGAGAGTAAAGGGGGAGAAAGGACTAAAACAATTATTATTTAAATATTTTTATCAGAATGAGTCTCGCTTATTAGTGTCATCATGCAACTTCCTAAAAACACAAGTCACACTATGACATAAAACAGACTCGCTTCATAAATTGCGGGTCAAATGAACGATCACATAAGACCCTCGTTCCTTTTTTTTATGATCCTTATATAATGTGTTCTCCTGTATACATCCTTACATGTGTTCTCTTCCTCAGATCCTTATAATAATAATAATGAGGACTTTGTATAACGCTTAATCTTTAGAAGCTCTAAGCGCTTTACAACATTTGACAACACTTTAAAAAAAAAATAAAAAAAAAAATAAATAAAAAAAAAACAAAAAACCCCCATATATAATGATATGATTACAAAAATAAAAACAAACACCACGAAAGTAGAAACAGAAAATATCCTGTAAATATTTAAGGCAAGGATACATTATTAGGTCTTTAAGTCTGTTCTTGCAGTTGAAATAGGTGAGTTTTAAGAGCGCTCTTGAATGAGATCACTGTGTCTTTGTGTCTAAGTGCAGTGGGCAATTCGTTCCACGTTGCTGGGCCCTGGTGTGCAAAAGAGCGTTGTCCATATGATTTCATCTTCTTAGTGGGAATAATGAGAATACGAGTGTCAGAAGAGGAGCGTAAGCATCTTGCAGGTGTGTACACATGGGTGAGGTCAGATAGGTATGTTGGACTGGAGCCCGTCAGTGAAACGTAGCACAGAGAACAACTTTTGTGTTTAATTTTGTGTTTATATAATGTATTCTCTTGTACACATCCTTATATAATGTGTCCCCTTGTACACATCCTTATATAATGTGTCCTCTTGTACACATCCTTATATAATGTGTTTTCTTGTACACATCCTTATATAATGTGTCCTCTTGTACACATCCTTATATAATGTGTCCTCTTGTACACATCTGTATATAATATGATGTGTCCTCTTGTACACATCCTTATATTATGTGTTCTCCTGTACACAGCCTTATATGTGTTCTCGTACTCACATCCTTATATAATGATTCTCTTGTACACATCCGTATATATTGTGTACATATTCTGTGTACTATCGTTTTCGTTAGATGTGTCTACATATCATTTTACACTCGCTTTCATTCAAGACGCATCACGAATCTTACAAAATTATACAAAGACAAACAAATCAAACAAAAACAAATTAGATAATCTAGCTTTTGATGTTGTTTTAAAAAAATATTTTACAAAATTATATAAGTTTCTAAAATTTAAAATCAGCAGTTGTATTGATGAGAGTTAAATGTCAATAAATTGATACCATGGAGATATTTCCGGTGGAAGAACAGGGTTTATTCCGTCTTCTCAAGCTTCAAACAACACCAAAGAAGACATTACTTTTTGTTATGGTCTTGACATTGATTCATTTTATTATTTATTTTTATCTGTACACAGTATTTACTCTGTTGAACATATTTTCCATAATTCACGTCCGTGCCTATTTACGATAGTTTCATAAGAATAAAACAATTAAGGCGTTCAAAGTACATTAATGTCTCAATACTGGTATCCTATATATGATGAGAGCTTAAACGGATGTAGGCCGACATTTATATTTAGCCGAAGGAGGGATTACTTAAAACATTTCATTATATATAGGATTCGCTAAGACAAAAAATAACAATTAGTGGATTAAAGGCAACATAAGAGCAAAACTATCAAAATATAATTATGAAAGAAAACTCGAAATCTAAAAGGATTGTTTTCATCACAGTAGATGTAGGATCTTAAGTGATAAATCCCGGCCAAAGCAACATCCTCAGCCTTTTCTTAAACCCCTCCCCCACACACATCCGATGTCATATCCTTGTTCATTCAGACTCTAGACACGGCCCCGTGAGTCACGGCCCCGTGAGATCTTAACCATATGAAGGCCTAGTAAAATTCGTTGATTTTTGAGAAACTTCGGTAAAATTGTAAAAGTGAAAATTATTCTAGACATATTTTCTGCAATAATTAAAACCAAAATAATATTTTAAACTTAAAAGGATATTAGTTAATACCACTAGAGATGCAGAATACGTGTCTCGATCAGCCAGTGAAAATTACGCAAGACACTACATCATCAAATCAGTCAATTAAATCTCTTTTCCATTATTTTGGAAAACTTTGTTCTGGCGTTGCAAGAAAACTCATTTTTTTAAAACCAGACCCTCGTTTGGCGAACCGAACACAGAGTAGTGAGAGTTTGATTGAACAAGATATCTGGTGTCATTAAGGCAGCCATTCTGGATTTCTTTAATGAGGACTAACTTATCACGTGACAGGATCATATATACCAAATAAATGTCAATTTATACAAGGGAATTAATATATTGATTTGATACTAACAGGTCAAAAGCATATTCGAAGCTACATTTAAGCTAAAAATATATTTCTTAGCTTGAATATTTTTAACTGACCAGTCATAACGAAGTAAATTGCAAATTTACCATGTATACTTTATCAGATATCTTTACTTGGACATCATGACTACGAATTCTGAAAAAAAAAAGTAATAAGTGCAATAATTTTTCTGATACTGATCAAGTATTTGATGTTCGTGTCAGGTTTACACATATATTATGATGTGATAAAACATAAATATTTATGTAAACAAAGGCACAAAACAAAGAAACATAAAAAAACGCAGCAAAACAAAGTAACATCGAATCATTCGGAAAAAAGTATCGGACGATTTTTCTGCACAGGTAACCTGTGCACTGCTTATCCACATCCAGACGTATGCCTCTGATGGATTGGTACAAATGTTGCAGTGTACAAGGCGTGCTTTTATTCTCATTTGTTTCTTATTGTAATTTATCTAGCACTTAGTTTCTGAAAATCACTTTGTATGATAACAAGAGTAAATTTTCTTTTCAATACATTTTTTTTCTTCAAAGTATTTTTTTTAAAACAAAAATATTGACTCGCCCCCATGTCTGTAAACAGATGATCATTAGACATGTGTAGACCTAAAATTAGTTGTCATTCTGGTAAGATAATATCCAGATACAGACTGTATATTAAAATATAGTTTTGAATGCTATATGATGTTTTCTTGATCAAAAACGACAGACGGGAATTCTATTGGATGAAATAACGACAATGTACGACAAAATTTGAAATGAATATCAAATGAGATTCTTGACTTTATTGGGTGATGGCGAAGCTTCATGTTGGAAACTTGAAAGATGTTAGACTATCTCAGAAGAGCTAAGGTTCAGGTAAATACTGCACCTTACCATGCTCTAAAAATTAACGCATGAAAGGTTTTCAAGAGACCTAAAATGTTAAATACATGTATTAAAAAGATGCTAAACAGTAACTTATCACGGACCCTTGAGGAAATCTTACCTTCGTAGCTAACCATACCATCTCCGTCGATATCGGCCTCTCTCATCATCTCGTCTACCTCTTCGTCAGAGAGTTTTTCCCCGAGAGTTGTCATCACGTGTCGTAGTTCATTCGCACTGATAAAGCCATTTCCGTCTTTATCGAAGACTTTGAACGCATCCCTTAGCTCTGTCTCTGTGTCACTATCTTTCGTTTTTGTCGCCATCAAATTGAGGAATTCTGTGAATTCTACGGAACCACTTCCTGTAACGAGACGACTTACTATGCTGCTAATAGTACTCACTCATTAGTGTTGTCTAATGTTTCATAGCGTGAGTGTACAATTAGATGTGTAGACTCGTTCTCAAGATTAGAAAGTGTTACTTATGAAATATGTAAGCAGATTACCATTCAATATACATGCCGTTTGCAGAATTAATGTATTGGTAAGTTCCGAACTAAGCTGCACAAACAAAACAAAACCAAAGAAAAAGTTTTAAAATATACAAAAACAAAACAGTAACCTTTCTAAGCATGCATAATCTCTAGATGTTAATTAAATTCCTAGTAATTCCAGTAAATGATTGTTAAGGGCGTTCTCCTTTGGTTTGGTTTGGTGTTGGGGGGGGGGTTAAGGCCATTTTCAGCGCATGTTAGGCTTTAAAATGATAGGCTCTAAATGGTAGCCAGTATATTTAGTGGCGGAGGTACCGAAGAAGACCCTGGGAAGAACCACGAATCCACGGGAAGCTACTAGCAAACCGTCTCAAATACCAACGCTGGTGGAGACGAGACTCGAACTCATGGCGACAGAGGTGAGATGTGTGAGTGATTTGTGAAGGTGAGCACCTTAGACCACTCGCTCACTCGGAAATCCAGTTCTCTTTCGTTGATGATAGTCAGTATTTGCTAGTTGGATCTATGATAATAATAATAATAATAATAATAATAATAATAATAATAATAATAATAATAATAATAATAATAACTTATTTAACGATTATAACACATTTGGTCATGAAAGATCCATCTGCCATGTGGTCCACACTTTTTTTAAAAGGTTATGTTATAACTTTTTTTTTTAAAAGTCACTTATAACAACTCACACGAGTGCTTACACAGATTTAAAATGAACTAATATGTGTAACTGTAGTGTTCAACAGCTTACAGTGATATCTAGCACTGGGGCATCATGCCGCAGACATTTAGTATCGTGTCCCACCCAGTCACATTATCCTGACTTCAGGACGACCAGTCCTATGCTAAGTGCCAAGCGAGGCAGCTGTTAGTACCATTTTTATAAGTCATTGGTATGACTCTGCCGGGATTCGTTCCCGCAACCTCCCGCATCCCGCTAACCACTTATGCCATTGGAGCGGTCTATGCTCATGCATACACATTTCAACCTATCAGAAGTCATATATACATTCATCGAACTAAATATTCTCATATTATTTCTGGACAGAATAATAAAATTCACTATTGGGATGCTTTAATGTATCATCCCTGCTGGTTAAGAAGAATTTCTTTAATGAGATTTTAAACGAAGCAAAGGAATTTGAATTACGTATCCTCAGATTGGAATTACAAAAGGTAGGTGCTGATACAGTAAATGTGCTTTTGAAAAGGATAGTTTTCGACCACGGAATCTGGAAATCGCTGTTAGTTGTCGATCGGTGATTATGCTCAGTATTTAATTATCTTAGTTTAATGCGGTCAGAGATATAATCTGAAGAAAGATCGATTAAAGAATTACACGTTATGATGACTTTAAAATAAAGGATACTATTTGTATTGGTAGCCATTGTAGACGTGAAAATAAAACATTCGCATGAGTCTTAATAGAAAGTTTCAGAATGATTAGGGAGGCCCTTTTCTAAAGTTTATTAATTCTGGATAGATTATAATTGGATGTGTTTCCCCACATGGTACAGCCTTAGTAAATTATCCCCCCCCCCCCCCCCAAAAAAAATAAAGTTTAATGACTGGGGATGTAGAAAATTCGACAGTTATTTTAAGAGAATTATTCTTTTTGACGACTATTACATATTCAATATGAGTTTTTCAGCTGAAATGTTGATCAATGTAGATACCAAGGAGTCTTCGATTATTAAAACTAGACACGTCTAAGCCATTTTGAGTTAGAAATAAATCCATGTTTGTAGTCCATTATCTGCTAATTGTATGAATAAATATATGGAAACATTAGACACAAAAAAAATACTTCACTGTCGTAAGTTTTATGGACAATTACAAAATATGAAAAATAAGAAAATCGCATGAAAAAGTCAACAAGTAAATATACACATTTTGCGATATATGTAGAAAAGGTGGTTGTATATGGAGATGGTCATGTTCCATTCATATCCTTATTAGAAGTCCATGAAAAGGATAATCTCTAATTAATTACTTTAACCTTTTATGTATTCATCAATTTTAAAAGCTTATAAGTACTTGACGTTTTCGACTAGTAACGTTTATTGTAGTGTTCTCTCAGTTCTTTTCACATTCTAAAATGAAACTGATAATCGTGTTCAACTATATTAGAATTTTTACAAATCCTTTTTTCTTGGGATTTTTCGATAACGACTAATCAGTCGATCATAGGCTAAAGTGAGACGCTTACAAATAAGTCTCCTAAACTAAAATAAAATCGGTTTTATTAAATTATACTAAACACCAACCATGTGCCAAAAGCATTTTGATCAAGAAGAGAAAATGCTGTACATATGTCGCAAAAATCAGGAGATCAAATTTTGCCTGAGTTCGTACAAGCATTTCTCTTTAGCAGCCTGTTGGTTTAGTTTAGCATAGTTTGTAGGGAATTCATATAGTTCTTTTTCAACCAGAGTACACAAATTATTTCAACATATTGCGCGTCATGCTAACATTGGTTACGATACTTCAAAATACAATTAATTTGAATTAGTTTAACAACTTAAAATTTGTTATATTAATTAACAACAGAAACTTTCCAAGTTCTGAATAAACTATATTAATTACTGGAATTTTTATGGACGTCATGAACTTCCTGACAGAGGTTTATGTGAATTTTGTCAACACTATTTTTCATTGAATTTTATATTTCCACCATTTCTGTCTGAAAATTATTTCCGTGTTATCAGTATACAAAATAAATTGAGCATCTATAATTTGGAAGGAAGACTATCTCTCGGGTTGTTGTAACGTCAATAAAGTTATTATGATATAATTAAAACCCACGGGATTTTGTCAGTCGGAACGTCCTCAACATTTCCTTCGCATAATTTCACATATAAAGACATACAAACTGGATTGTATTACTATAAATAACTTTGAGTCTATCTCAGTGTACAGGGAAAAAAATGGCATTACATATGGAGATTTTTAACTAGCGTTCGACGGAAAAGACGGAGATTTTCCGAGTGATATTACTTTATCGAATGTTTCAGCATGCTCATAATATCTAAAAAATGTGGATATATTTGTCGGGGTGGGGATAGGAAACAGCGAAAACCACACACATTGCGGTTTGTTTGCTTCAAGCGTGTACGTTTTGATCTCATCAAATGAGAAAGTGTTGACATCAACATGACTGTGATGCCATAATGTGCATGACCCTTCGCTTGATTATAAGTAAATTGTTCTTACAATCTGATTAAAATCAGATCCCCATGTCCTACATAAAGATCTGACAGCGACCACATAGGGTTCATGTTCTGGTGACCTATGCTATTTCCATAATGGCTAATTTTATCAGCCCATCAGAGGAAGTCTTAAATCATCGCGTTTGTGAGACTGGGCAGCATGGCTGAAGAGCATCAATATGTGCCAAACGATCTGATTCACTTTCAGAATTCTGAAAGCTGCATTTCCATTGGCTAATTCAGAAGTCAACAGAACATAACCCGTAAGAGGTTGCTGTCAGATCTACACGTGGGACAGTGGAGATCTGATTTGATTCAGATTGATTGTTCTTACAACATTCTTCCTGATTGATATAAATTTTACTTTTCTTCATTTTACGATGTGATTAGGCATGCTTTGTTTTCGTTATTCATTTTATGTAATCATACTCAACGCTTGCAGTACTGCCGAGAGCAATCAATTTTTTTGCGCCTCGTATCAATTTCGATGCATCTGAGTCTTGATTGCTTCTCTGATGTACTCGCCATTTGTATGGCGATTCTCTCAAGGAGTCATGCGACAGTCTACCTTAATCAACGTATACATCGCCCTCTAGCGCGCGTAAAATATGAGTGGTCTGGTTTTTGTTTCATTTCGTTTCCCACCCCAACCCAGATGTCATGGTTAGGTTATCCATCACATAGCGATGAAAGCTGCAGCAGGATAGGATACCCAGGACAGTTCGATATGGATTTCGACTACAACAAATAGCCTTGGAGCCTCTTTGAATCTACTCCCCATGTGACGTTCTCTAGAAACGACACTTTGACCTCAAGCTGAAATCAGTCACTTTTTGCTTTATTTTTCAAAAGATTTGCAACAGGTACTGGAGAACATAGAAATTTGAAGTTACGAGTAGGCAACACGACCACTGTTGTTGTTAATGTTTCATTTCGGTATCATACTTGACGATGAGTTTGTACGTTATACATGCATTGGTCATCTCTAGTATGTATATGTCTAATATTCATCGAAATCCACTGTTCTGGAACTCCATATTACATTAGCAGAAGAATGACATTGCAGAAATTTGAATTTATTTTGTTTTATTTGCACGTTTGTTTACATATTTCTTTGTCTTCATGTATATTTTTGTAGAGATTTCGGAAAACTTAAAAACTTTGCAACAGAAAACCTTATTGGCTTTAGTATGACCATCACTTTTAGATGTCATAAAGAAAATTCCCAAACGGTGCAGTAATTTACCTCTTTTTTCCACTTCATGAACTTCAGACTGATGTATTACGATTAGAATGAACTTCATGCAGATGTATCGAAAATTGCAGTTCTTGTAAAGCGCCTAATGAAATGTATTGTTGTAGTTTGTTGTTATTCTTTCGGAATACATATCAGTCTGTAGGTCTTTCTTTTAAAATGTATACAGTATATAGATAGTGCTTGTCAAATTGTATGTCTCCTCCTACTACGATTCACCATCCTTCCCTCCTCTCTCACTTCTTCCTTCTCCTCTCCCTCCTCTTGACACTACTACTACTACTACTACAACTACAACTACGACTATAGTCTAATAACGAGTATCAGATACCATCAGCATCCACTCTATTGATCATTTCGTGAAGCTCAGCCTCTGTTGGATTGTGTCCCAGGGACCTCATCACCGTTCCCAGCTCCTTTGTGGTGATCGTTCCATCCCCGTCCTTGTCAAATAGGTTGAATGCATCTTTGAATTCTGGTGAGATATAGAAAATACAGATTTGGTAACAAAAACAATTTTACCATTAATGAAGCATACCACGCCCTGTCATGTCTCTCACCCACTCTCACCGCCATCTCAGCGTGAGTTGATCAAAAGATTAGAAAACAACAGTAATATAGTCTTAGTGGAGACAAGGTGAATAACTATGAATCTGAGACAGAAACTTGTTAAAAGCAAATGTTCGGTTTCAAAAGACCAAACCTAGTTGATTTAAAACTCGTCCTCAGAATCTGTCCAAATATCTCTAAAATCTTTTATGACCTAATTTAAGCAAATTTGGTCATGTCTTTGGGCTAAATTATCTTTGCTCGAATTGGTCAAGTATTAATTGTTAATACCAGAATAGGTTTATGGTAATATTAAATCAGTGTTGGAATGGTGATAAGTTCCGTAACATTTCCATTGTTTGGTTTTGAGTAGATGGGATAATAACATAAACAGCATTATTAGAAGACTTCATAACGTTCTTGCAATGCCATTTTGTCACGGAAAGACTGATAAATAATGATTAATGTGTCATATATATATATATATATATATATATATATATATATATATATATATATATATATATATATATATAGTAAGAAACTGAGAGATTTTATTACTATTGTAATTATTGTGTATTCTCCTAGTTAATTCGAGTCTAGAATTTACTCCCAAAATACTATGTATTGTGTACTGTCTCATCATCAAAACAGACTTGAGATATTGGTCAAATCATCCATTTGATATTGTTGGGTGTATGTTTTGTGTATTGTCATTTTCTTATAGAATATTACTGAGAATGGTCAAGCATACTGTAGGTTACCTGCTACTTGTGTTTCGCTGAGCATTTCTGCCTGCAAATAAACAGAAATTTTTTTAAAAAGTACCAAGTAATTTGCTGCTGAAATCTTGTACTGAAAGTTTATAAACTCCAGATATAGTAGGAAAGACTCAGGATGTCATGTCCAGATAAAGAGATAACTAAAGGTCAGTAACTATGGCAACAAAATTTGAACTTCGAGTGAGTTTGCTAACTGACACAAAGTGCTGAATTCTGGGCGCAACGACCTTAAACAAAGGTTTAAGAGACCAAGGAACAAACATTTAATGAACCGTGCACCTGAATAAAAAGGGAAAATACAAAACCACATATGTGTTTTGTTCCAAGTCGGGGGCAAGAACTCGTCTGATACTGCCGACTAGGAACGAAAGTCATAATTATGTAGTGTGATCTATATATAAGAATTTTGTTCAATGCAGTATTAACATTGCATTGAACGCCAACCAAACCTTATCTATTTAAATAGAAAATGTGAGTTCTTCGTATTTTCTGTTAAACTGAATACGTCACCTCAAACTAACCAAGGACAATGTTAACCTGAAAACCCTCGCCTCAAATTGACCTAGGACAATGTTAACCTGAAAACCCTCACCTCAAATTGACCTAGGACAATGTTAACCTGAGAACCCTCACCTCAAATTGACCTAGGACAATGTTAACCTGAAAACCCTCACCTCAGATTGACCTAGGACAATGTTAACCTGCAATTCCTCACCGTAAATTATCATACGACAATGTTAACCTATAATCCCTCACCTCAGATTGACCAAGGACAATGTTAACCTGCAATTCCTCACCGTAAATTACCATATTACAATGTTAATCGACAATCCCTCACCTCAGAGTGACCTAGGACAATGTTAACCTGCAATTCCTAACCTTAAATTACCATAGGACAATGTTAATCTACAATCCCTCACCTCAGATTGACCTAGGACAATGTTAATCTGAAATCACTCACCTCAAATTAACGTAGGACGATATTAATCTACAATCTCTCACCGCAGATTGACCTAGGACAATATTAATCTACAATCCCTGATCTCAGATTGACCTAGGACAATGTTAACCTGATATCTCTCACCTCAAATTGACACAGGACAATGTTCCTATTAGTATGACAACCTCTTTAAAATTAAAGATTATTTTGCTAAACTTGTAATACTTGCCTACATGATTGCTTAGCTTCTAAATTTCGTCGACTTTTGTTAATAATTGCCAGGTTATCAACAGTATGAATTTGGTAGACTTTATGCTGTACAAATTACACTTTTTCTTGGTTTAGAGCACACACAAACAAACAAATATATACTTTCACATATTCCACGCTGTATGTGCAAGGGACGAGAGATATCTACTTTAATTTTGCTTTTATAAATTAATTTAATGCTGCCCTTTTCATGTATTCTGATGCAACTATTAGCGAGGAAAGAATGGTTCATATAGCTGCAACTTGGTGAAAAATATAAAAAAATCTCTAAGCCCATTGACCCCAATACAAAATACTTACCATGATTTCGTTTCGGTCTGATCTAATCCGTCTACGTCTGAAAGTGTCTTGCCATTATTGTGCTGGGTATTCCCACTTTACATTATAACAAAGGTATTGTCATGCTTATTGAGGTGTACACGTGGGAAACAGATCTGAGCTACATACCGATTATATTTAAAACTAAAACAAACCACACTTTGAATAACACAAGTAACTATTCACCCGGAAGGTTGACAACTTATACAAATTTGTGTGGGATCTTCTTTGTTCGTTTTGAAACCTCAGTGAAACCTATGATGTATACCCAAGATAAACTGGTCTATGATCGACACTAAAGAGAATCCTGTCTATGATAGACATCAAAGGGAAACCTGTCTATGTTAGATATCCAAGATAAACCTATGTTAGACACCCAAGGGAATCGTGTCTGTGTTAGACACTCAAGGGAAACCTATGTTAGTCACCCAAGGGAATGCTGTCTGTGATACACCCCCAAGGCAAACCTATTTTTGACAACCAAGGGAAACATATATATATATATATATATATATATATATATATATATATATATATATATATATATATATATATATATACTATATATATATATATATATATATATATCTTTGAGGAGAGTTGTCTTTGTACAGCGGTTAGATATTAAAGAGAAACTAAAGGAAAAGATGTTCTTTAAAAGCAAACATCCTTTATACGAAGGTGATTGTCATGTCAGGTTTTTCTGTATAATTCTGCACAACCTTGGTTATATCTAAGAGAAATATTTTATATCCTGTGATGTTAGACACTTACCGACACTCAGCCTGTATCAATATATTAAAGCTGCATTCCTTCCTAAAACCCCTTTTCAGACTGCAGCCTTCCTTCTCAGGCCTCAACATAATGTCATTGGCATAATGTACTTAAACTGATGGAAAGTTTATGTGCCATCTACTGGTCACTTTATTCCGTCTCCTAGGAACCAATGATAAAAATAGCCCTTACATACATTTACCTGCAATCTGCATAGAAATTGATTTTGAATGATGTCAAAGTTGTAAATTCCTATCATTTCGCCCTTAGTTGAATTTGCCCGATTACATAACAGTGTCCAACGCCTCGCAGTCATTTGTACGAAGAGTGGGTATATGAAACGTTCTGAAATAATGTTATAACTTTTTTTGTTTCTTTGACCCTGTCAATAATTTTAACGTCAATCAATAGGCAAAAGTAATGCTCCCCGGACTCCTGCAACTATATGCGTGTGACCTAACATAGGTAAAAGTAAAATGACAGTGACCTAGAAATGCCGAGTACAACAATTCTGCTACTGAGCAAACAGCTTACTGCAAAATCCGGGCGCTCTTTGGGTACACTAATTCTGATATCATGACCAACTTGGATAAAGTTTGGATATGTAATTCTCTGTCATATCCTAAAAGTTTGAGATGGTTTCACACGTTTGAAAGATGGTTGCGAAACCATGGAAGATGACCATTGTTCTGGAAAACTGTTATCTACGACTGGTGAGCTGGAAGTGGCTGCTGTAATGGTAGCAATTGATGAAGACACTCGATGCCCAGTGGAAGATATTTCTGTTATCACGGGCAATAATTCGCCAGAAGGTTTTAGTATATTATGAAAGAATCATTTGAACCTCAGAAATGCTTATGTGGAATAGGTCTCGCATTTGTTGACGGCTGAGCAGAAAACAGACTCGGGTTGAAATCACCCGACAGCTGTTTACCAGATATCAAAAGAGTGACCAGAGACGTTTGAATGAGATTGTCACAGGTGACAAAACAGATATTTGCTTTTTAAAATCCAGCTAACGAGAACATGATAAAACGTGAAAAGACCACAGATCTCGTAGTAGTTGGACTGTCAAGATACTTTTATAAGCCTTGTCATTCATGTATCACTGCCTGATTTATTTAGTGTAATTTGACATTTTATGCATCCAAAGTGTTGTCAGATTGTGGAAGACTTCCGAACTACCCTTCTACGCACCAGTACCCTAGGTATCCTTCTCGTCCATGACAACGCACCGACGCATTAATCCGTCGCCATTACAGACTTCCGGAAGGAGTACAGTGTCCAAACTATACCCCGATCAATCACTTCAGGTGTAAGAAGAAAGAACTAAAGTACACCAAGGTATCAAAAGAATACAACATGAATTTTCAAAACTGTAAATTTTATAACATCTAACATAAGATATCGAATATTATAACGTATGAAATATTATACAAGCATTCTTATTATAAAGTGTGTCAATAAAAGATTGTTAGAAGTTAGGAAATTATAAATTCTTGAAAAATTAGTATTTTAACATAAAGAAAGTATTAATGATACTTCAGTGTTACAGAAAAAGTAATTTATTTAAATACTTAAATTTGTTTCTGATATCGAAAGGAAGTATCTTCGGAGTGAATATTTTTCCAGTGATAAACGATCCTTGTCTAGAGTAGAAAAGGTGGAACTATTTCGAGAACTTGTAATTTCTTTCTACTTATATTTAGGACACAGGAAACAAATTTTGCCAATGTCATGCAAGACATATTTTCGTTTGAAAAAGAAATTCGGTGGTTTAGGAGAAAAGAAAAATTATAGGGAGCCTTTTTCCAACATGAATGGTTTAGAAAAATTTAATTTTGGAGCTCCAATTTGTGAAACCTAAAATAATTTTCCTCCATCACTTTATCAAATGGGAAAAACAATATTTTCAAGTTTTGTGTAATTCTGCTAGATGATATAGGGGAAGACAGGGTTTTGAAAATACCTTTATTTACTTTCTACTAAAAGATTAATATTGATGGTAAAGATCATTCCCAGACTATTTTAGCTAATCATTTCAAGTCGCAAGAGTTTGCACCCTCGAGCGACCGAGTCCTAACGAAACCAAAACACATTATTTCCAGAGGTTGATTCAGGAATATTGTGTGAGTGTAGGAGGAAAGAGGTCGGTACGATGGAACGCTGTTGGAGAGGAGGAGAGGTAAAACCACAAGAAGCTACTGCATTTGAAGTATTTCCAGAACATCATTTTTGTATTTGTAGCTAAAGAAAACGTACTCTAGGAAGCGTTCTGACTGCTTTTCGCTCATGGAGGGCGGGGAGGGTGCTTCTGATTCCTCACCTTTTTCTTCTCGGATCCGCCCATAATTTCGACACCAACATGGACATCAGCTTCTGGCAACTTCGCTTCTCAACTTTGATCGAAGATTTGCAATAATCAGGCTTTACGTTAAAATGCTTGTGAATTTGTAAACAAAAATAATAATCATCAAAATGCTTGATCATATATAAAGAAAAAAGAATAAGCATAAAAGCGAATGTATACGTCCCAGTGTAGGAAAACAGAACAGCCTACAGTGTATACCTTAACATCCCTTGTTGGTCTACTCTTCTAAAGCTGATCTTGTACAGTAAAATTATTTCTTTCGTTAAGAATCATGGCGTGATGACCGAACATAACTTTATAAATTATATCAGCATAATTTTATAAATTAAATGAACATAACTTTATAAATTAAGTGAACGTACATAACTTATAAATTAAATGACCTATCAATTTCAGAATAATTCAAAAACTGATTTCAAAAATATCTGTGAAATAATTTATTTTCAATAACATCATACTTCTGCAGAATAAACACTACGTGATTCGTACTTTATATACTTATTTTTTGCCGTTGTGTGGTCGCTAAGGACTAACAATCTATACACATACGTGCAAATTTCTCATGCATTTTAAACACAAGAATACTTCGCTTGTTTAGATAAATCGTAGGATCTGAACACATGCATTCTTCAATTGTTGAGATAAATCGTTCAATTTGAAAATTATGGTCTCTCTGAAACATAGATTGTTCAGTTTCATTTTTGTAAAAGGTAGGCACTGTTATGTTCTGTGTGAAAAGATTGTAATACAAGACGGGTTTAGATGACTACAATGTGTTCATATGGTGCTTTTCCAGGCAGTACATAATAAGCTAGAACAATGAGGGAAATGTAGCTTGATCCAGTAACACTTGTTGGGCTTCTTTGATAGCTTACACGATTATAGGCAGTTCTTGTTGAGTCAAATATGGAACAATCAGATGGGATCAAATAAATCTGACAATTTTGTTTCGTTGTTTTTGCTTTTGTTCTTTTTAAATTTTAATTTGGTTAGGTGCTTCATGAAGTAAGAGTAAGAGAAAGTAAGTTTAGACTCAACCTTCATATCTGAGACTGTCATAAGTCTTTCTCAAAGAGCTGAATGATTAATTACTCAGATTATTTCCAAAACGAAAAATAATATTGCGCACATACCCTGAGGTAAAAAAACCAGTCGCCAATATCCTTTTACTTTAGGACGGCCATTTTGTAACAGTACTGACGGTTCTTTGCAACGCGGAACAAAGTAAAACCATCGTCTTACCGTCAAAATCAACTTAGATCATCCAATTTGTCTTATAATATTTTCTGGAAACCCTTCTGCTGTGGTCTAAAACCAACATTATTTACACAGACTCGTGTCATGTCGGTTTTTGATAATGAAACTACCTGTCCAGAAATTGCAGACATGCAATGTGTTCAGAAAAATGTCTTGATTATTTGTTGGTCTTCGATATATTTTTATGCTTAGATCAGGTTTTACGACTCTTAAGGAGTTAATCTATCAAATAATCCAATGGTTTAAAAAATGAAACTCATTTTCGATAGAGTACCAGATATATAATTTAATTAGAGCAAGATTATTTTGAGCTGTTGATTATTTCGATATATTTGATTATTTCGATCTATTTGATTATTTCGATGTATTCAATTGGTTTGATCCATTCGACTGTTTCTTATATCAGTAATTACATTATTAAACGGAAAAAACTGAATTGTCTCGCATGAAAATTAATTTATATTAATTAGCACTAAAACTTCATTAAAGATACAGATTAACCTGCTACTTAGTCTTGCAAATTACATCACTGCAATATTAACACAATCACTTTGTCTTTTTCTCCCTCTCTTGTCGTTTATCACATTGCTGAAATACATGCAATATATATTGCTGTATTATTTATTTTTGTAATATTTAGAATTTATATTGCTTTTTGGTGCTTTGCATTATTCAGAATTTATATTGCTTTTGGTGCTTTGTAATATTTAGAATTTATATTGCTTTTGGTGCTTTGTAATATTTAGAATGTATTTTGCTTTTGATGCTTTGTAATACATAGAATGTATATTGCTTTTAGGTGCTTTGTAATATTTAGAATGTATGCATGTATTACCTTTTGGTGCTTCGTAATATTTAGAATTTATATTGCTTTTTGGTGCTTTGTAATATTTAGAATTTTATATTGCTTTAAGTACTTTGTAATATTTAGAATGTATATTGCTTTTTCATGCTTTGTAACATTTAGAAATTATATTGCTTTTTGTGCTTTGTAATATTTAGAATGTATATTGCTTTTTTGGTGCTTTGTAATATTTAGAATTTATATTGCTTCTTGGTGCTTTGTAATATTTAGAATTTATATTGCTTTTTTAATGCTTTGTAATATTTACAACGTATATAGCTCTTGGTGCTTGTAATATTTAGAATGTATATTGTTTTGATGCTTTGTAATATTTACAATTTATATTGCTTCTTGGCGCTTTGTAAATATTTTATATAGTGTTAAAACGGTAGAGGAATGGAAAAATGAATTTCGTGAATAGTGGTTGATGTATTAATATAATAGAATAATCATTTATTTTCAGACAAATGTTTTAAATAAAAATAAGGAGAATATCAATATTGTGTGTTAGAAGTGTGGTCAAAAATTGAGTAAGTCCTTGTAAATATATTTTTGCTGCGTATTGACTGAACTGATTTTGAACATGGATTCGTTTTTCTCATTTACAAAGAATGAAATACGTTCTTCGATTGGTAGCCATGATCAATTCGTCTTGCAAATGAACCATAATAAGACTTTGATCATGGAGGATATTGAGTTTTTGAGGTGATTCGTAGGTCAAAGGTCAAGGTCACTCGGCATGAGAGCCATCCATCAAATCGAGTTATACTGCTTTCTTTTCCATCAGTATACACCATAGATTCTTGTTAAGAAGATTTTCGTGATAAGCTAATAGAAAAAAAAAACAGTTTACACTGGAAATAGCTGATTTCTCTGACATTTGGTAGTCTGTCTTTTTGCAGAAGCTGACTTTTCTTGTCCCTATTGTTGTGTATATTTAATTTGCATTGTTTTTTTATTATATATTATGGGTTATGTAAAATTGTATTTTTAGGTGACCTTGTCCAAAATCAAGTCCATCGTCTATCTGACTAGAATCATTCATTTTTAATATTCTGTAAACAACTAACTAATGCAGTTAGGTCACAAAAGAGAGGAAAGTCAGCCGGCATTGACAACATACCAGCAGAGCTCATTCAAGCAGGAGGAGAAGAGATAGTCACAGTCCTAACAACAATCTGCAACAAGATATGGCAGACAGGAGAATGGCCCACCACATGGACTCAATCCTTGGTCATTGTGCTCCTCAAGAAAGGAAACCTACAGCTATGCCAAAACTACAGAACCATCAGTTTGATCAGTCACCCGAGCAAAGTCATGCTGAAGATAATTCTCAACAGACTCAACCCTCAAGCAGAGACAATTATTGCTGAAGAGCAGGCAGGCTTCCGAGCAGGAAGGAGCACCACAGAACAAATCTTCTATCTCAGAATCCTTTGCGAGAAATACCTTCAGCATCAATAGAATCTATACCACGTTTTTATAGATTTCAAAAAGGCCTTTGACAGGGTATGGCATACAACCTTATAGGCAACTATGAGGAAGTAAACATCATCTCATAACTGGTGCAGGTTGTTGAGCACCTCTGTGACAAAGCAACAGTGCTGTTCCCATCAATGGCAGCAGAGGAGATTGGTTTCGAACAACAGTTGGAGTCAGACAGGGATGTATACTGTCACATACACTCTTCAACATTGTCCTGGAAAGGATCATGGAGGATGCCTTGCATGACCACAAGTGCACTGTCAGCATTGGAGGAAGAACAATCACCAACCTTCGCTTCGCAGATGATATTAATGATTTAGCAGGAGATGAAAAAGAACTGACTGACTTGGTTGAGCGCCTCGACACAACCTCCAGAGCATACGGTATGGGGATTAGCGCCGAAAAAACCAAACTGATGACAAACAACATCAATGGCATCAGTGCAGAAATAAAGGTTAGTGGACAGAAGCTGGAAAGAGTCACAAGCTTCAAGTACTTGGGATCAATTATCACAGATGAGGGCTCCAAACCAGAACTACTTTGCAGGATTGCCCAGACAACAGCAGCAATAACAAGGTTGAGACCAATATGGAAAGATACCAACATTGTTTTTGGTTCCAAAATAAGGCTGATGCGCTCGATTGTCATATTGATTTTTCTGTATGCTTGTGAAACGTGGATGCTCACATCAGATCAAACAAGAAGGATTCAAACCTTCGAAATGAGATGTTACCGCAAGATCTTGGGCATCTCATACATTGACCATGTAACCAACAAAGAAGTCCACAACAGGATCCAACGAGCCATCTGATCCTATGAAGACCTCTTGACCACATTAAAAAAGAGCAAACTGAAGTGGTACGGTTATGTCTCAAGATCATGTGGACTGGCAAAATCTATCTTGCAAAGCACAGTGCAAGAGTGTAGAAGATGAGGCAGACAGAAAAATAGGTGGGAAGACAACATTAAGGAGTGGATAGGCATGTGATTTGGAGATTCCCAAAGGGCAGTAGAGAAAAGGGAAAGATGGAGAGAACTGGTTGTAAAGTCAACTGTGGTGCCCCAACGACCTCTTAGGTTAAGGGATTGATGATGATGATGATGATGATGATGAAACAACTAATACATAGCTAATATTTTCTCTTTAAGTGTGGGTTTAATATTAGGATCACTATCAATAGAAGTAAACATATTTATCTTGGTCTGAGTCAAAGCATTATGTTTAACATATTCTTTATTATAATTTTTAATAACTGGATCTTCTAGAATGGTATTTTCTATTAAGTAACATGTTCATGATTTTTTTTAGAAAATGCTAGTTGTGACCTACATCAAGTAGAAGGCTTTATAATCTTGTTTACTCGTGCTGTAAGATCTTGAGGCACAATCATTTTGTTGTGTTCAGTGTTTGGTTTGGACTGAAAATATCTAACTGAGAAATTATTCTTCTCTGGAAATACAAAGTGCTGTATAATATTCTTGGAAATAGACATTAACTGGGAATTATAGTGAATTCATACATGGAAACCTCGGATTATATTACGGCGATTCAACAAAAGCCTGTTGGCACATCATTATAATTCAGTACATTGGTACATATTAGAGACTACAGACCAATACAGGCACATCAATACTTTCAGCGTGGAGAATTTTTGGGAATACCACTCAAGTTTATTCAGAACATTATTCGTTAGGACTTGTGTTAGTAATTCAGGGATTATTTGGGATTTAATTCGCAATACCGTAAGTTCTTTTTATATTTTCACTAAGTATTCGGAGGAAATAAATTATTTGTTGAGTTTTACAAAACTTGTTGCTTTTTGCTCACTTATATTACTTATTTTAAGACCACAGAGTCGTCATACTAGTTCTTTGGAATAAGCTTAATTACGTTACTTGGATATCTTGAAGGTAAGTACGTAAGTACCGTTGTTTCAAATCTATGTACCTTATTTAGATATGAAATGAAGCATCTGAAACATGTGTAGAAAAAGTGTCAAATATATTCAAAAGATGTTGTCAAAATTACTGGCATATTCAACTAAATTTAAAAAGAAAATAATGGACAAAATATTAAAAAGTTCAGAATTTTTTTTCAGAGTACAAGAAGTGGTTTGAATTCATTTAAATAATTATAGCATTAAACTAAAAGATGATCTTGTTAACATCTGCGGTCATACTTTAACTGTACAGCTGAGTGTCCACTACAAATTTCACTGAACTTGAGTAAATAATGGAAAAATTATCACGATATCAATATGTATATGCTAGAAGAAAAAAAAAAACAGTCTAAGTGTCGGGTCATTGAGGACTAGGGTAAATAAGCCGTTAATATTTGAGTAGTAAATGATTCACACATGCATGATTAGCAACCGGCTTACTTGCTAATCGATTCGCGACTGTCGTTAGGTCAGTTGAATAATGTTACAACACCGCCTACAACATAATGTTATCCAGTTAACAATTTCACTCTCATTAAGTGAAGAGTGACTCAATATTAGCGACTAACCCGCGTGGGTGAAACCTGTCAAGTAATCTGAGTAAGCTCGGCCGTTTTCGTCAAGTCGAGAAATAACCAGGGATGAAGTTGTAGTGATGCACATATCTGATGAGTTTGGTGATTAGCCTCCGGCGGAATGCACCATATATATATATATATATATATATATATATATATATATATATATATATATATATATATATATATATATATATATATATATATATATATATGTTGCGACAGAAAAGGCCAATAATGTTCCGATTGTGAACGTATCTTTCCACGGCCACATTGTGCGATGTGAACAAAGTTGGCCCGAATAAAATTTTCATTGGTGGTGAATTATATCCGAGGTGTCTTTCTCGACTTGACGTAAAACGGTCGAAGATGTTTCGATTGGACTACCAAGCTGCCTGCCAGAAGCGATTTGTGAACAAATAGACGTTCATTATCTGATTTTATCCCACTGCTAGAAATTGAAAAATTACATATGAGAGTTGGTAGATACATGAAACCTTCAAATCGTATTGGATTACACGATTATTTTAAAAGTAACTGTATAATTTTTTTAAATCCCCGGAATAAACCAGTACAACACTTCTTGTCAGGATACAGCGTTGAAGTTTTCTTGTAATATGAATGGACGGGTTTACGACAACTTTTAGATTAAAATGGACAAATTATACACTATGGTACAAGCAACATCACTATTTAATTCTTACATTATTATTCATATATCTAAAATGGAAGAAAAATCGGAAAAAAATAATAAGTTTTTTTACTACAATGAAATGAATAAAAAAGATTCGTCAGTTAATTTTGTTGCTTATGTCGATTGGCACATTCTTTCATTGATGTCTTTGGAGATGTACATTTACCTTTGTTATGAAGGCCATATAATACAGAATAGAAGTTGTCAAACATTAAGCCCACATTTTACCCACAAATCCCGGCACTTCTCCACACTTCTTAGCGACAAGTATGATTTTGTCACATAATGGGCCAGTTTTATTTTCTTGTTCAATTTTTTTATTTGATCTTAATCCCTGCTGATTACAAGAAGACATTGTTGATATGAACTAGACCTATTGATATGAACGAGACCTATTGATATGAACGAGACCGTGTTGTTATGAAAGAAACGGTGAAATGATGCAAGTTTGCATCATTCGTTACCTTTTTTCGGTCAAACTATTCTTATTATGTAAATAACTTAAATAACATCATAAATCATTAAGCTTCAATGTATGTATGCATGCATGTATGTATGTATGTATGCATGCATGCAGGTACGTACGTAT
>JAECUM010052061.1:0-17925 GCA_016617855.1 Megalonaias nervosa | reverse complement strand
TATATTCTTGTATGCAGTAGATGTTAATCATTTCACTGATGATATGAATATCTGTATCAATCGCAGGGCTGTAAAGAGTAATCTGCTATGTAATTATATCACACTGGATAAACAAAGGATAGTAGTATTATTATTATTATTATTATTATTATTATTATTATTATTATTATTATTATTAATCAATTGTGTAAAACTTGCACTGAAAGCAGTCTCAAGCTTCTTTGCTCTTAAATAAGAATGATTTAACCTATCCCAGTTTTACGTGAATTTAAGAAGTAAATAGAATCAAGGGTTATAACTGGAGGCACAATTGGTAATGCCCTAGCATTTGCAGAATGCAACTATCTGTTCAAAACAATTGATGCCGATGAGCTGAAAATAGAAAAGAACGTGAAAATGTGCAAGGTCTACAGAGAACAACTGAACAGTTGAATGAAAACAGAGAACGGACGCTTGATTACTGAAATAAATTATTGAATGACCAAGATTTGGTGACTTACTAATTGAATATCTTTATTAATACTTTTGATCTGAATCTACCATAGTGTAGATAAAAGACATGATACGAAAGATCTGGATATTATAGCAACTCTTGAATCACCATGACAACCAGTATTGTATAATTTCTAGTAGCCTTGTGATGAACAGGTAAATACAAGCCTTATGATGAACAGGTAAAGACAAGTCTTGTGATGAACAGGTAAAACAAGCCTTGTGATAAACAGGTAAATACAAGCCTTATGATGAACAGGTAAAGACAAGTCTTGTGATGAACAGGTAAAATAAGCCTTGTGATAAATAGGTAAATACTAGCCTTGTGATAAACAGGTAAATACAAGCCTTGTGATGAACAGGTAAATACAAGTACGCATTCATTGCTTTTGTGATAGGCGTTAGTGTGTGTTTAGATTACACTTATCTTTAAAAAGAAAGACTGTAATCACGGTCATTCTTGTAAGAAATAAATGTTAAAGACAGCATAACGTGTGCAAATCAAGCTTTTGTCACTAAATAAATGTCTGCATACGCAAAACGTTCGTTATATAAATAATAAATAACAAATGACAACGTACGGTAAATTCTTAACTCCTACCAAGGAAAAGCTATAACATCGATGTAAATTTCTCAGTCCAGCAAAGCATTTGTATTACATAAACACAGAGCAACATTAAACCTAAACAAACTTTAAAGATGAAAATTCATAAACTAAGCCCAAATATATTAAAAGTACCAGGTAATTTCCTGTTTGATGTAAACATAAAAGTAGATGTTAATACCGGAGTGATAAAAACTAAAGTAGGACATAGCTGACAATTATCTGAAAGTATCTTAAAGTCTAATAGTATTCTAACGTTTGCACATGATTCAACAAACTGTATAACTTCAGTATCAACGCATAACCCGCTACTGGTTGTCACATTCTTAATTTATCATTTATAACACTTTGCTTAATTCTATTTGTTATAACTGAATCGGGTAACCATAAATCTTTGCATGCTATGATAGTATTTTAAAACTTCAACTTGAAAAGGTCACTGTTTCCATAGGATAAAGTTGATATAAAGTTATTGTCTTGAAAAATATATATGTTTTTTGTGGAAGGAAGAACAAAACACTATTGCATTCTATGCATGCTCTATCTTTAATAACTTCTGGGAGCAATTATTTTGTAGGCACCCACTATCAAAACATGGTCACGTGAGATATCCCGGTGTACATACGGAAGTTTTTGAACGGCGACTGTGAAAATGGTGATAATATCAGGTCCACTATTGCATACATCTTATCTATGCTCCGGCTTCTGCTGAAAAACCACACTTATTTTCCTTTTCGGCAATCATTTTCTGTCAAACATCGACTTTCATTAAAGTACGGTTTTGATATTCCGCCATTTATAAACTACTTTAATAGCTCGTAAAATAATTAGCGGTCTATGAGCAATTGAAAAATCTATTCATGTGCGGGACACCAAATATATTATATTAAGGGTTATAACTAGTGTCATAAAACTTAATGCAATCCTTCATGTTGCTATAAACGTTTTGTCTTAACATACATCCATAAAGAATCAGTATCAGTGTAGTAATCATGGACAACTATGAGGAAGTACAACATCAGCTCAGACCTGGTGCAGGTTGTTGAGCACCTCCATGACAAAGCTACCAGTGCTTTCCTCATCAATGGCAGCAGAGGAGATTGGTTTTGAACAACAGTTGGAGACATACAGGGATGTATACTGTCACCTACACTCTTCGGCATTTTTCTGGAAAGGATCATGGAGGATGCCTTGCATGACCACAAGGGCATTGTCAGCATCGGAGGAAGAACAATCACAAACCTTCGCTTCGCAGGTGATATTGATGGTTTAGCAGGGGAGGAAAAAGAACTGGCTGACTTGGTTGAGCGCCTCGACACAACCTCCACAGCATACAGTATGGAGATGAGCGCCGAAAAAAGACAAACTGATGACAAATAACACCAATGGCATCAGTGCAGAAATAAAGATCAGTGGACAGAAGCTGGAAAGAGTCACAATTATCACAGATGAGGGCTCCAAACCAGAACTTCTTTGCAGGATTGCCCAGACAACAGCAGCAATAACAAGGTTGAGACCAATATGGAAAGATACAAACATTGCTTTTGGTTTCAAAATAAAGCTGATGCGCTCGATTGTCATATCCATCTTTCTGTATGCTTGTGAAACATGGACGCTCACACCAGATCTACAAAGAAGGATTCAAACCTTCGAAATGAGATGCTACCGCAAGATCTTGGGCATCTCATACATTGACCATGTAATCAACGAAGAAGTTCACAACAGGATCCAACGAGCCATCGGATCCTATGAAGATCTCTTGACCACGGTAAAAAAGCGCAAACTGAAGTGGTACGGTCATGTCTTAAGATCATCTGGGCTAGCAAAAACAATCTTGCAAGGCACAGTGCGAGGGTACAGAAAAAGAGGCAGACAGAAAAAGAGGTAGGAAGACGACTTTAAGGAGTGGACGGCATGGGATTTGGATATTCCCAAAGGGCAGCAGAGAACAGGGAAAGATGGAGAGAATTGGTTGTAAAGTCAACTGTGGTGCCCCAACGATCTCTTGGGTTAAGGAATTGATGATGATGATGATGATCAGTGTAGATTTCTAAGTACATTCTGGTTGCAGTGTTTCATGACATCATGCACATATTCACGTGTGTGTGTGTGTGTGTGTGTGTGTGTGTGTGTGTGTGTGTGTGTGTGTGTGTGTGTGTGTGTGTGTGTGTGTGTGTGTGTGTGTGTGTGTGCGTGCGTGCGTGCGTGCGTGCGTGTGTGTGGGTGTGAATGTATGTGTGAGTGTGTAGTGTGATTTGGATTTTTAACATAGCTTTTAACAATTGTTCAGTCATATCGCTACGATGTCTGCAGTGTGGCAGTTTATAGTGATGTCTAGCACTGGGGCATCATGTCCCATCCAGTCACAGTATCCTGACACCAGGCACATCAGTCATAACACTAACATCTTAATGCTGGGAGCATAGCGAGGTAGCTGCTAGTACAATTTTTTTTTTTTAAATAAGTGTTTGGTACGACTCTGCCCGGGTTCGAACCTGAGATCCTAAGCATCCGAGGCGGACGCTCTAACCACTTAGGCCACCGGAGGGTTAATTGCCATTTGATATATTGTAATTGTTAAATAACGAGTAAAACGTATCTATCACTGGATCACTTGGCATTGCTATTGCATTAAATCTTTCAAAGTTATTCGTGTATTCATATTAGTAAATATTGGTTCCACAGGTATGTTTCAGTGCTTCTTTTTGCATCGTCACTTATACTTTTACCTAGGTGTTTTATAACCTGTCCAGTGAATCTACAAACGTGATTGTCCTTTAAATTGTTTTTGTGTGTTTTATTCCTACGTGAACCTATCAAATATGAAAACAGTACTGAATTAAACATATTATTCATCGTTGTCTGGGAAATTTTTACCGCTTCATATGGATAATTTTTCACAAAAGTCTTCATGTCTGTTATTACTGTGGAAGTTATGAATGAATAATATATTGTGATTATTTGTTATGCAAATTATATTTCTTACGTGCAGCACCAATGTATTTGCCTGTTCAGCGATTGTGATCACGTACCTTGTGTACATATGCTTAGCCATTTTGTCTTTAATTATTGTACATGCTGCCTTTTGCACGATTTGTCTATCGCAGATATAACGTGTAATATTTGAACGAAGCTGTTGCTCATCTTATTTGGGAACACTGTGATGTCTCTTTTCATGTTTAGAACATTACTTTCAAATTCACAATCAATAACATTAGGAGCTTTTAGTTTTTTAATTTTACGTCTGAGTCTCCTTCAAGAATCACGTCCACAGAATTATCTTCGTTGCAGCAGAGTTCCTTGTGTTCTGAAAATACTGTTAGTATTTTCTTTTGTCCGTTGTGTCAGTTTTTCTCTGGTAAATGTTTTAAAATCGTCTATTTCAACACATTAATTCCTTCCATCATTATAGTCATTATTATCAAAATGTTTAACTATAATTATCATGTCAGCATGCTTTTGTTCCTTTTGATTCAGATGTTATAAACAGTTTGATGCAAGATGGTTCAGCTATTGTATAAGCAATTATATATATATATATATATATATATATATATATATATATATATATATATATATATATATATATATATATATATATATATCCAATTCAATTTTGAAACTTTGCCAGATATCATGTATAAACCAAAGATTGTATCAATCCTAATTGTATTTTGACGGCCTCTGGTGATCCTTTCTGGGAATTTTTAAAATGATTCCGCAACATAAAATAAAAATATTAATCGCGTTTGTTTTACTTTGGTGCACTTTTTTTTTGTTTTTGTTTTGGTGTTCCTGTTGAGTTCACTTCATGCAAGTCTACGTATCGGCTAATTCTGAGCAGCTGACAGGCCCGGCCCTAGGGCAAGGCGAACGCGGCAACCGCCTTGGGCCCCGCGCTTTCGGGGGGCCCGCGCTGCTGACGGAAATCAACTCCGCAATGAAATTTTTTTGCTTGGGGCCCCGCGCTCATCGCTTGCTTCTCTGGGTCCCGCACATCCTAGGGCCAGGCCTGGCAGTTGAAATCAATCTCTGTCCACAGTTATATATTCTATTCTTGGAAGCATCCATCTTGCGAATAAATATTCAATGACAGAATCCACATGTAACCTGGTCAATATATTTAAAGTCAGTTTTCTTTGGTAAAAGTTTCAATACTTATATAGTTCTCCATCCTTGGTAAACATCTCGTAAGTCTGTTGAATATTCACAGAAACATATAAAATTTTTCATAAGATGAGGTGCTTCATATATGATTCAATGTTCTTCAAGAATTCACAAAGTATATTTTTGCATCTTTAAAATCTGAACTTGTTAAGATATTTTTGTCATGCTTCATGAGGTAGCCCTGGAGAACTGTTATAATGAGCAGAGTCTAATTAAAATTTGCCATAAAGACATTACAAAAATATCGGAAAATAGTAATGTGTATTTCATTGCAGTAGTTTTGTATATCAATGAATATTTTCAATTAAAAATATTCCATCATATTCTAGAAATACTTATAGTCATCATCGGATGCTTTAGAGCTGAACCTTGGTGAGCAGAATGTATAATTGGAGGCAATGTTCTTTGATTGAGCCTATCGAAACTATCAATTAATCATAGGGATATATTTATTTACGTAGGAATTTTGGATCTCATAAAATTTATAATCGTTAAATAGTGTGCAAGTTGTTATGAGAGGCTTACCATGAACCTATATGCGAAACAAAATTTCCTTTTAACCGTAATTTCTTTTTCTTCTGTTTTGAACGTATCAGCTGGAAAGTCGTAACAGAAAAATCATCACCTGCGTTGTGGATGATTTGTCTCATTAATTCCTAATGAGTAGGTGGTTTTTATAACTGTCATGGCGTGAATAATAAGTGGTATGGATCTTGCATATCGGAATTTCAATTGACAGTAATTATGTACAGGTTCTCTATACTCTTCAGTCAAGTGGTCACAATCGCGAACTTGTTAATCTTCAGTTAGTTTTCTCACAGCGCAATGTTGAATTTTGTCGTCATCACTGAAGATCAATATTGTTGTTGCTTCAATCATCTAAACATATTTGCAATAAACTTCAAGTAACAATATAAAACAAACACAACCTTACGTTGAGGTTACAAATTTGTAAATTTGACAGATGAACCTTCTAAAAAATGATGTCTACGGTTTTTCCTACTTTGAAGCGTAAGCGTTTGTGTCTGTTCATATATTCATGGTTTTAAAACAAAAATAATTTAGAGATTTGTAACTTATGAATTTCTGTTTGTCACGTTGTTAAATTTCAAATGCCTATAAAATTATATTTTCTGTGGCATCAGATATGATCATCATGTTAAACTTCTGACCCTTTTTCCATTTTCAACATTCTAACCGGCATAATGTATGTGTTTCTAACTATTTCATACATCTTTACGGATGTATCAAACAAACCATCTTAACAGATTGATTTGTCTGTAAAGCCCCGACACATTTAAACATATGCAGAATTTGACAGTGCATGCAAAAAGGAAGGATCTTAACACGTTATGAGAATGTAACGCATTATAATCCGTAAAGCCTATTGATGCAACAGAAGAGAAACACTAAAGATAACAGGTTGAGGAAAGTCTAGCCGAAGCAGATGAAAAATGTCGTCTGGCAAGTGTAATATTTAATTTCAAAAGAGCTTAGGTTTTTTCAAGAAGAAAATTGACAGTTTGCACTGAAGCATTAGATGGAAGCGTGAATCCATGGCCTCTTTTAGACATTATACATGATAGAGAGTTGTAGAAAGAATTCATAAGCTAGGAATAAATTTTAGGAGGGTTTAAGTCATTATCAGTCATTTTTCAGTCATACTTTTAGCAATCTTTCTTGTTATTCAAGATTTAGAGCCAAAGTTTTTTGAATATTAAAGTCACTTTCCAGATATTGATCCAAAAATAATAGTCGCATCAGTAAATTAATACAATAATTACATTCCAAAGATGCTGTAAAAAAGGTAGGGTTTTACTATAGCAAATTAATCAAAGGAAGAGAATCAACATCCAATACCATTCAGAATCATCAACCTCTTATACCATTTAGTATCATCAACCTCCTGTTCCATTCAGTATCATCAACCTCCTATTCCATTCAGTATCATTAACCTCCTATTCCATTCAGGATCATCAGCCTCCTATACCATTCAGTATCATCAGCCTCACATACCATTCAGCATTGCCAACATCCTATAATGTTCAGAATCATCAACATCCAGTACCATTCAGTATCATCAACCTCCTATACAATTTAGTATTCAGTGCCGCTTTGAATGTGTCATACAGTATGATGTTGTACAAATTTTTGGAATTTAATATATTACTGCCTTATAGCACTCTTGGTGCAAGGATATTTTATTTGGTGCAGACGAGACGACCCCACCACTGTTTAACAGAACGAGGCTCAAACAAATGCCACGAAACCTGTATTTTTCAAGGATGAAAAATGTTTTACTGACTCTTATGAATGAAAACATGTTATTTTGCATGTCAGTCTAATGTATTCACTATGTTTACTTGTTAATATATTAGCATTGAGTAATGTGGGAAATGTATTGGTAGTCCGATCGGTGTAGGGGCGGGAGTACAGTGTGTGCATCGTTGCATTCAATTTAGTGTCATTATAATAAATCACAATACAATAGATTTTTGGAGTGATTTGGAATAGACAAAGGTGAAAATGCAAATGCAAATAATTATGGAGACATGAAGCCCATTAGCTACTACTATCTGGAAAAATTTTCAAATTTTTTTACCCTTATGTAACATTAAAGACCTGACACGAAAGTTATGAATGCATTACCTTTCTTGTCACACAGAATCTAACTTTTATCGTATGTTACGTCGTACGCTGCTTGTTAAATGAATTGAATTCTAATCTAGTTTACACTCTCTAAGACAGTGTATTAGTTGGGTTGGACAGGTTACCTCCTCTATATCATCTAAACGAACCTTGTCATTAAAATGGTACATGTATTTTGCATTTGTTAAATTACAATCAGGCACTGTGTGAAGAACCCTGTCTGTCAGAATAAATGATCTTTAGTGCAATATCTTGTCAGGTGTATTTTGAACAAAATTTCCCTAATATTCATTTGTTTAAAATACTTTGGCAGCATTGCTTCATAAATTAGTAAATCTAAAAATAAAATAAATTGAACGCTAATGCTTTTTGTAAGATTGAATAATGCTTAAATTCTCATTATCCCCTCCCCCATTCTTCGGAGTTCTTGGATACATATCAGCCTATCAATCTTAGGCGTTAGTCGACCTTATGAATTTATATTCCACAACAGACTTCCTCCTTGTCAGTATTAGTGTCTCAACCCGTTTTGTTTTCTCTTTTTATTTTGCAACAAGATTGTAATTTCCCTCGAAAAGTCTTTAATATTCTGATTTTGTTACACATTTCTTGTTAGAACCTTGTAATGAGAAACATTTCCTGGCTTGAAATTGAAGTATCTCGTTATAAAATAACCTTTCGTTTTCATCTTTACATTTGTCATTTTTGACACTGTAATATGACTGTACTTCACGATTTGAGTTTCAAAGTGTGATTCCAGTATCTATTTTACACTATTAGAATTATAGTCTTCATTGTTCATATTATTTCTCGGCATCAAGGGGAGTTATTATCACCTGACATTTTGGCCGGGTCCACTTTTTTGACCTTTGGTTGCAGACCCTTACATTCAAACTTTCTCATGTGACGAGTGATACAAAGCAAAATGAACTCTTAGCTGCCATAAATACCTCTTAATAGATGATTCAAGAAAACAAAAACTCCAATTAAGAATATGTTAGGCGTCCCAAATATCATCTTTTCAACAAAAATTAATCGAAACCGGGTTGTGTAATTATTACTTAAAGCCCTTAGGTGCATATTTCATATAAATAAGTGTTGCAGGCACACTGAAAAATAAGAAAAACATGAGACAAACTATTAAAATCACTGTATTTGTTCAGTTATCAACGTCCATAATGTGTTGACGTGGTAAACAGGTCTTGCAACGCAATATTCATTATTATCATCTTTCGGCATTACATAAATGTCGATTATTATCATTTTTTTTTTCCTTAGAGTACCGCATAAATTAGTGTTATGCATACTTGGCATCTAAGGTTGTCAATACACAAAAATGTAACAAATTGATGTCCGGTATAGGTATCGGACCCCTAATTATTTTACGGCATGCATCTCTAGCTAAGGAAAAAAAAATGACATTCTGCTGGGGAGGAGGGAGAGATAAAAATATTGAGTACTAAATATTTTGAGATGCACCTATCGGCTAGTAAATGGATTTAATTTTGTTCGATTATTATTTTCATAAATTGCGATCTATGTATTATAGTTGTGAGGAAAATATATACTTTAAAATATATCCTGTATTAATTTCCTACTAACAATAAGGCATACAAACTCTCGTGTGAGTCTATGCTATTTGATGCGGGCCAGACGGTTCCCCTGGTTAACAGCACCAGGTTAAAACATCCATTTTTCAAGGCTGAATTTGTTTCTCTAACTATAATGAAAGGAAGCATGTTTTTCTTCTTGCAAATCTCATACATAAATTATTTATAGCACTTAATTTATTAACATCATCTTTTATTAGAAATTAATTATTGGTCCGATTCCTATATAAATTAATAGCATTTTGGGAAAAAAATTTTAAAATTGTTTGTGTCTGTAGCATTCACTGAATTAACCATGGACTACTTAATTAGTTCAGGTTTGTTTCATGATAATATTGTGCCTTAGGTGGAAACACATTTGAGCAGGATTTTACAAAGCCGTTGCCATTATTGTGCCACGAAGCGAAAAATATATAATAACTCTAACTCGACTTGCCGATTTTTCAGACATTATCTTATGGATTTGTGTCGTGTCACGTTTGTTCAAAGAGGAAACTTTCATAGTTCTACCTGTGTTCACTTATAACTTTCGGGTTTAAATACAAGAAAATGCGCCGACAGATATGGGTCTGTGAACTTTGTGATGTGTAATCAGTAGAACAAACTCAAACCAAATTGACCATAATGCGCATAATGAGGCGGCATATCAGGGTCTATGTTGTTTGCACTTAGATCCTACTAATAAGCAAGTATATATATATATATATATATATATATATATATATATATATATATATATATATATATATATATAATATATATATATATATATATATATATATATATATATATATATATATACAAGAGATTAGTGTTTGGACTGGTCGACCTGGTGTCAGGATAATGTGACTGGGTGGGACATCATGCATCATGCTACATGTCTGCGGCACTATAAAACTGCCACACTATAGACATGGTAGCGATATGACTGAAAAATTCTTAAAGCTACGTTAAAAATCCAAATCACACACACACACACACACACATACACACACATACACACACACACACACAACTGCTACACTATCTTAAGAAGCTTGTTTTAGTCAGTTTTCAAATGCACATTGAAATTTGAAAAATCGGCATAAAAACCAACCCATTAAACAAACAATAGCAATTACGTTAGGCTGGACCACTTCAATACCACCAGCTTGCTCTCCTTGCCATTGTTTATGATTCACACAAGATTTTATATTATTTTTCGTGTTTGGTTCACTGATTTCACCGTTCCCTGCTCATGCGCTTGCTTTCAAACTCAGTACCGTATCAGTGATCACACAATTTAATCAATTAGGTTTCGTGATTTTTCAATACCGCAGTTGCAATATTTTATCATCTCTATTTATTATTGACATAAGGTTTCATATAGCACGACCGTAAAGTCTGCGCTACATTTGCAATATACTGAGCACTGCTGTGAGTTTTACAGAGGTTCATTACATTAGCACTGACGACAAAATGCGACAAAGCCCGAATTCTGGTTGTAATTAACAGTGTTAATTCAACAATTTATATATGTTCATTGTTTTAATATATCCGAGACATGTGCTACCTACCCTTTCCAGCCCAACCGGTGGGTTTGCAAACTCGAATGTGAGGAGATAAATCTACATCTGATAGAACCCTTCATCGGTTCTTCTTATCCGTTGTCATTTTAGTATGTTAAATTTATTCGGACCATTGTGGGACATCGGTGACTCCGAGTAGTTTGGGAAGACATTTAGATGATTGGAGTGTTGGGTGGGAGTGGTGGTGGGGTGGTGGTAAAATAAATTGCGGTTTATTCTGAGGCCTTCAAGGATCTAGACCTTCTTGAAATGGTCTCAAACCATGTTCGAGTTGTATTTGCAGTAGGAATTAAACGTGACCACGTCAACCTGTCATTGCAGGTTGCAATAATTTTCCTCGTTAAGGAATAATATGTTCGTTTTTCTGTCTTTCGTGCAATTTGGGTTCTTGATATTGTATTCGTAACGAACTCATTTAACACTGTTTCTATCCCAAATCCAACCCATTAAAAAAAAAAAAAATAAATATATGATATTATGCGGGTCCTCATTTCAACGACAAACGAGCTGAATGTAATTAAAAAGAAATATATGGGTTTTCGAACTTGAATAACACTTAGTCATGTGATGAATAAATATTTATTCTTCGTGCACTGCGTAATTTAAAAAGACCCCCAACACCAACCCCAACTCCCAACCCCCAAATGTATACACGGTATTCAGAACGGCTCACATTATGGCGGAACGTGATTTTTAAAGTAGAAGACTGGAGAGCCCGATGAAAAACCACCATCAAAGATGCATTGGGATTCGAACAAGAAACGGCAGAGGCAAGAAGAGAGTGACCACATATTTGTTACCTAGGTCCCACACGTGCGCCTTCTCCACTTTCAAGGCCAGTACAGAACCGGCTTGGCATTAACAAAGTGACTTGATATATTTCAGGTGCATTTTTAAATGCCGTTTGAGAGTTTAAGATAACAACACAAATTTCACTGAAAGGAAGAAAAATATCTAAATTTACAGTTTAGCAGACGAAAAGCTTAATTATTCTAGAATTTGAAACAGTTCAACGTTCTTCAAAGTGCAGTGGAAGCTAATTATTTGAACGAAATCCAATTGATACGTAAGATATCTTGGTGCAAAGAGAACACATGGTTATTTAAATAACACTAAACATTAATGTTCTCCTACCTCTGCAACTGTGTACACCAGCAGTTTGGCAGACTGCATTGTCGGAATACTCTTCAGACGGCCGACTGAGTGGTTACGCCGTATAATGTGCAATGTGATGCAATTATTTGCGTAAATCTACATACTGCGTATGTACTGAAATTTGTTGTTATGTTATATAACTTTGTAAACGTCTGAAAATTAAAAGTGTATAATCTAAAACGCATTGCACCTGTACTTAACAGCTGAATCAGATACTGTATGGGTAAATGCTATTTGTATAGTAATACTTTTGAGTTAAGTAAGAATATACCATATAAAATTGGAATCCTTTAGTAAGGTCAACTGAGAAATGTTTTATTTGTTTGTATATAACATCAGATTTACTGTTGTAAAATACCATATTTGCTGGTGTGTAACTGTGTATTTGCTTGTGATTAACTACATTTTCTTGTGTATAACGCTATATTTTCTTTTATGTATAACACTGGATTCGATGATGTATAGCACCATATTTATTTATGTATAACTCCGTATGTGCTTGCGTATAATGCCATATTTTCCTGAGTGTAAAGCTACTTTTGCTTGTGTATAACGACATATATGCTTGTATTTAATTAAGTACTTGACTGAGTATAACACCATCTTAACTTGTGGACAACGCTAGTTTTTCTTGCGATAACGACATATATGCTTTTGTATAATTCCGTGTATAACGTCATTTTTGCTTGCGGGAAAGTACATAGTTGCATGTGCATAATGCAGTATGTGTTTCTGTATAACTCCGTCTTAATCTTGTACATAGCTCCGTTTTTACTTGTGCATAACACCGCTCCGGTGGCCTGAGTGGTTAGAGCGTCCGCCTCGAATGTGGGAGGTCGCGGGTCCGAACCTCAGCCGTATCATATTAAAGACTTATAAAAATGGTACTTGCAGCTGCCTCGCTTGGCGCTCAGCATTAAGAGGCCAGTGTTAGGACTGGCCGGCTTGGTGTCAGGATAATGTGACTGGGTAGGACACGATGCTACATGTTTGCTATGAGGCGCCGTAGCGGACAAAAGCTGGTCCAATCAGAACGTTGCCGTTGAAATTTTAATGTCATATGTCCAGAATTCCAATTGCACGTGTTGTATCAAAACTGTTTGTCCTTAAAGTTCCATTTTCTAGGTCGAGATTTTAGATTGCATATGTTGAATTAAACAGTAGTGGTTGAAAGTTATATTTTCTATGTCGAGGTTTTAGATTGTGCCGTTTGTTTTTCACGGCGGTGGTTGAAATTTCAATGTCATACGTCGAGAATTCCTAATTTACGCATTGGTTCAAAGAGTTTATGTTGAAAGTTCCATTTCATATGTTGAGTATTTAGAGTTCATCTATTGAATTACACAGCGCTGGTTGAAAATTCGTTGTCCAATGTCGAGTTTTTAGATTGTATCTTTTGAATTACACGGCGGTTGTTGAAATTTTAATGTCATATGTCTCGAGTTTCAATTTGATATGATGAATCACATTGATTGTGCTGAAAGTTCCATTTCGTATGTTGAGTTTTTAGATTGTATCTGTTAAATTACACAGCGGTGATTGGACATTTGATTGTGCTTGTCAGAATTGTTATTTTTATCTGGTGAAATGATGTGTTGGTGTTAAAAATAACATTACACAATGTCCACTTTAACAATTCAAAATAATATCGAGTATTAAGATACATCATTCGTGTATTAAATTATGAGGCGCCATTATATTTCATGCATTTACAGTTTGAAAGTTACCATTCACAGGTCGAGAATTACTATGAATTTCTTCGCTAGAGGTCGCTCTCGTGAATGGACCGCGTTATTTTTTAACAAGGAGGCTGCTTCTCGTTGCTGTGAAATTCAACAGATGAAATCTAAATACTCGCGATATGAAATGGAACTTTCATCACAAACAGTTACATTCAATGTGTGAATTAGGGATTCTCGATATATTATACTGAAATTTCAACCACTTCTGTGTAATTCAAAATATACACTGTAAAACGTCGACATAGGAAACAGAACTTAAAACCACAACTATATAATTCAACATATAAAATCTAAAATCTCGATCTCGAAAATGGAACTTTAAGGACATGCAGTTTGATCAAACACGTGATATTGGATTTCTCGATATACGACATCCAAATTTCAACTGCAACTTTCTCATTGGACCAGCTTTTGTCCGCTACGGCGCCTCATAGTTTGCGGCATGATGCCCCAGTGCTAGACGTCACTATAAACTGCTACACTGCAGACATGGTAGCGATATGACTGAAAAGTTGACAAACAATGCGATCTTGAGTCCAACGTACTTTTCCATTCAGAATATATATATATATATATATATATATATATATATATATATATATATATATATATATATATATATATGTATGCAGATTAGGTTTCACTATTCGAATTTATTGCATCCTATCGAATTCTCCAAGAAATCAATAATAACTTTGCAGATTTTCCAATTCATATTCAATAATACTTGTGTTAGTTAGAAATCAGCATCAAAGCCTACATAATTCCAAATTTTATGACTTGACCGCAGTTTCTACAATTTGATTGGATATAAACGGTCACGTGATACTGATACTGATCTGGAATTTTTTTACACATCGATAAATTCTGTGGACAACTTCTGGTTCCCTGTTTCTGGGTAATTTTATGTTAAGTTTTATCTATATCAACGCCTAATAACAACAAGCCCCCACCCACCCATCCCTGTGATTTCCGATCAACATTTACAAATCCCAGATTAAAATCGCCCATTAAATGTTAAACCAATGTACTTCAACAGACCTTCCTGCACTCCAGTACTCGTTCCTTTTGCCAATGAAGGCATATGGCAAGCTTTACAAGCCAGTCTTTAGAATTTATTGCATTTCGCATCGATAACATGTTTCAGCAGCTGTTAAAGGTCAGGGTCATATCACGAGTTGGGGATCTCACTAAAATGGACACGAGTTTACTTTGGACAGATCGAAATGCGCAGAAAGCAAGAACAACGAATGCTAATACAACACTGGTCATACGCAAGGGTATTGTTAAAAACAGGAATAGCCTGGTTTAAACAACATCAAACATTTTTTTAAATAAAAAAAAGAAGATAATAACAAGCTCCTTAGATAACTGCCATGACCCGCACTGAGACTCTACCATATATTAGTAAATAAAAATTGACCACTCTTGGCTAACGAAGATGGGGCTGTGTATTCTGTCACAGTAAAGAGGTTAATGAAAGAAAACTTCGAGCTACCTAAAAGTGAACGCTTTGTTAATGAAATCTGATGATATGATGACAGAAAGAATATAAATAAATTATAAAGATTAAAGGATCATGGCTGGGTATTTATCGATTTGTAAATTGTTACCTAATCACTCACAAAGTTAACATAAAGTCCATCGAACTTGATTTACTTTGTGAGTGATTAGGTAAAATTTACACATCGATAAATACCCAACCATGATCATTTAATCCTATAATAAAAATACATTTTTTATTGACATCCCGGATGGCAGAGCGGATGAATGTGATTCGGTTCCTTCTTGAAAGGTAATTTGTACTGAATAATTCCAGTGGTTTCATTCAAATGGAACTACTTCTAGAAAATGCAACATGATCATGTTGGTCATTTTCATTGCTGTGTCCAGATTTTTGCTTAACATATGTAAAATGGATTTGGTGTATTTGAACTTAAAACCAGTACACTGGATTTCGTTAAAATGTAGAAAAGCGAAGAAAATATATCCAGAAGTTAATCAATGTAGCGATTCCTGTTAAATACATCGCAATCTGAGAGTTTCGGACTTTTCAATACTTTGTATGAGTCAACACATTAAAGTGCATCCGAATGTCCTGTTCGGCGGAAACAATGCTTAAAATGTTACAATGACCAATATGATACACTCTGAGCTGGCATTAATTCATGAGAGATTCAGAAAATGTTATGTCACAATGGATATCTAACTTAATAACTAAGCAGCTAAATAACTAGGTAATTAACTAGATAACTAACAAACTAAATACAAGATATACTAGCTTATAATTCGAGTCGAACTGCAAACAACAAAGATTCTGATCTGCCGTAGCATAATGTGCTTGCAGATCAGGGTCTATGTTGTTTGTTCTACTGATTACTCCTAAGAAACTGCACGGACCCAGATCTGCCGGCGCATCATGCATTATGCCTGGAACGGCAGATCTGCGTCTGTGCAGTTTGCAGTTGAAATCGACTTATAAGTGTGTGTGTGTGTGTGTGTGTGTGTGTGCAATAAACTGACAACGAACAGTGCAAAACTAGTATCTAACTAGCCTGAGCGCTTTCGACTCTTAATGAGTCTTTTTCAAAGGCAAATACAAATCATAGACAATACAAACAAATAAAACACAAAAACCGTTGTGTTTGCAAAACTTTACATGGCTGTTTCTACAGGAATTAAACCTTTAAATGTATTATGTTTCAACTAGTTTACTTCAACTTGTTGCGGACGCTTGAAAATATTTGTATTGAGGTAGAAATCGACGAGCCGTAACGACATCTGTTGTTTTATGTAAATTTATGTAAGCGCAAATTGTATCTCGGATATTTCATTGTCATAGTAGTAATTATAGGCTATTAAGCAAATTTAGAGAATTATTTAAAAGAAAATGTGTCGGCTGCAAAAAATAAATAATTTTATTTGTGCATGGCTGTCTTTTTCTAGTCTTCTTGGTTTAAACCGCTTGGTTTCAATGTTCTAAGGCGGCGTGTCCAGTAAGATTCTTCTTCATTCCTGGTTTCGGAACTCCAGTTGGGGTTGTGAGCTAACGCCAATCACTAATCAAGACCACCCAAGTCAATCTGGTTCCTGTGGCGATAAAAGGTGCAAAACCTATGATAGAGACCAGGACATTTTCTAGCATTAACTAGAGAAAAACTAAACATACATGGTCCAAACAAAACGTGCAAAACAGAATGTAATTTATCTCATCACATGTAAGATCTGCAGCCTTCAGTATGTCGGAGAAACTGAAAAGCTACACAGAAGGATCAACCTTCATAGATCTGATTGGATGACAAAGAAGCTGTACAGAAGCCCGGTCGCAGAACACTTCTCCTCCCCTGGCCACATTTTCAGTGATATAACACTTATTGCAATTGCTCACAATCCCAACTGGAGTTCCGAAACCAGGAATGAAAAGGAATCTTACTTGATACGCCGCCTTAGAACATTGAAACCAAGCTGCTTAAACCAAGAAGACTAGAAAAATACAGCCATGAACAAATGAAATTATTTATTTTTGCAGCCAACACATTTTCTTTTAAATAATTCTCTAAATTTGCTTAACAGCCTATACTTACTACTATGACAATGAAATATCTGAGATATAATTTGCGCTTACATAAATTTACTTAAAACAACAGATGTCATTATGGCTCGCCGATTTCTAGGTCAATAAAAATATTTTCAAGCATCCGCAACAAGTTGAAATAAACTAGTTGAAACATAATAAATTTAAAGGTTTAATTCCTGTAGAAACAGCCATGTAAAGTTTTGCAAACACAATGGTTTTTGTGTTTTATTTGTTTGTCTTGTCGATGCTTTGTATTTGCCTTTGAAAAAGACTCATTAAGAGTCGAAAGCGCTCAGGCTAGTTAGATATTAGTTTTGCACTGTTCGTTGTCAGCTTATTGCATTTATCTTAATCAATCCCT
>JAECUM010052060.1:0-46496 GCA_016617855.1 Megalonaias nervosa | reverse complement strand
TTTACAAAACTTGTTGGTTCTGTTTCTTTCGGTTCGTGCTAAAATGTGCCGAAGTGGTGATACATAGGACTTTGGAGAATAAGAATTTGAATGTTATAATTAAGGGGAGAAGAAGTTAATAATAAATTAACATTTGTGAACGGGAATATATTATGAAGAGGTACTAAAATCTGGGAGGTACAAAGACAGACCGAAGATAACAAGAAAACTATTTTAGATGTGTAGGGCTTGTTTAATCAGAGACTTGCTACTTTATCTAATGCAAAATGTGAGCAGAGAAACACAGGAATTGATAACCAGAATACTTGCATATTACTGAACATGGTAGAGATTCATAAATAGAGGCATTACTAGCTAACTTGCTAACGTTAAGGAAATCAATATTAGGCTAAAATGGTTTGCAGCAAGGGTTAGATCTATTAAAGAAAGACTTAAATAATGACATACAACAAAAAAAAATTACATAGAAAAGCAAGATCAGGATTTGTTATTTGGAAACGTGAACACGTTCTAGCAGATTGTAATGAATATACAGATCATGAACTGGTTGATAATATTTGTATTGTACAAGGAAGTATTGACAAAGTAAGGATTAAGACAATATTTTAATGATACGAAGCAAAGGTTAACAACAGTCAGATTAAATCAAACATGAAATTAAGACTTAAAGAACTAGAAAAATGGGAAATAAATTGATACAGTTCAATCAGAGGGAGATGTAGATGTTTTCAAAATTGAATTAAACACATAAAATGTGGATGAAGAGCTGCTGATATTAACAGTTTGAATGGTTATAATAAAATAATATTTAAAATACCTCTTGATTTCTAGATACTTAAAGCTCATTGTCCGAGGTATACTTCTGTTCTGCTCCAATAGTTTAGATTTACAACTACACTAGAAAACCATGTTAATGGGGTCTACGTGCAAACCAAGAATATGACATTTAAAATACTTGTCTTCAGTACAAGACAATACCACTTTTTTAAACAAAAATCATCGGAATGAAGTTTTTTCTTTTATGATTATATTACAAGATACAGAAATTTTGATGCGAACTCTAATACAACTCTTAACAAATGTTATATTTCATTCACCAAGAGACGTTTGAAAAGGAGCATTGATCTCGTGTAAAAATATTTAATTTAACATTAGACAAAAATAGTGATTAATGTAGAAATAATGAGAAACAAAACACAAACAGAAATTAAATACTTTAGTTTAATAACTTTAATACAGATCACATTTATTAATGGCTTGATTTGAGGATAATATATGCATGGAACAGGACATAATTTAGTTAATGTTCGGCAAGAAATACACATATAGATAAACATAACAACGTAGATGTTTTCAACATTTATATTTTTTTATTTCTGATGCTGGGGTAAAAGCTAAGAAAACGAAATAAAAACTTTCATGTTTTAATGAGATAGGCAAATCCTGATTGAAAGCACTGACATCATACTCGGAGAAGATTTATCATTAAACTTGCTGCCGTACTAGCTTCTCTCTAACATATTTGTACTTTAGAGAACCTCATATGATTGTATGTGTTGCTAATAATTTGTGGAAGACAAAGTTTGCATTAGATTTGATTCAAAATGAATATAAAACCTATTGGATTGTAGTATCATTTTCTGCCCAACAGTTGTTTACGATAAGGCTTACAACAAATAATGTCTTTTTAAAGACGTACATAAAACTGTAGTAGATACTGGTGAAAATTAGATGAATTACTTATTAGTCTACACCAGGAAATTGATACTTTGTTACCGATAGTTACTTGTGCGCATTTATAACAAAGTTAGCATTCTTTGATAGACATTATAGAATATTTATACACGTTATAGTGAAAAAAATATATTTCTGTCATTAAAGGTCTTCCTGAAAATTTTGTAGCAACCATTTACTCAAAAGATAAAATGTCTATGGAAACTGTGATTTTGGAAAGCAATATGGTCCCTAAGGTAACGATAGAGATGAAAGATTAAATAAAAATGAAAGAAGCATATAAGTAGTGAATAGGTACGATCGGGGGACAATAGGAATTACCATTAAAATACCAGATGGGACGATTGGGGGACAAGATTTTGGGGGACAATGGGAATTATTATTACATGATTCCCTGGGGGACGAAATACACATAATCCCCTGGGATTGGGGGACGAAATACACCCAGGGACGATTGGGTGACAAGATTTATAGGAACAGGCGGTATGTATGTATAGCGACATTGGATTAGGACTGTCTACGGACAATGGGAATTTAACATAGGGAATGTATAGCGACAATGTATTGGGACTGTCTATGGGTGTTTGTACCTTGGGGACAAACGGGAATTTAACATGCGTGGGATTCTCTAGGGACATTGGGAATTTAACATAGTGACAATGGATTGGGACTGTTAGGGACAAGGGGAATTGAACATGGGACTATCTAGGGACAACGGGACCTTGAACATGGATGGGTCTGTCTAGGGACAATGGGGAAATGGTATAGGGCCAAACACAACAGAGACAGAGAGACATATACTAATACAAGCCCGAGGTTTATATCTGAAGCATTATCTAGACCTGAAATTATGTTGGCGGTGTTCATAAATTTGCATATTTGAAATGATGTTATAAATAGCTATAATCGAGGAAAAGACCAACGCCAAAATGGATGTGACTAAACGTAACGCTAAAATTACTAAATTGTCCCAGAATTTAACGGAAACTAAACATATCCCTGAACATTAGGTTACATTGGTTTAAACTAAAATAGATAAATCTTGTATATATTTATAGTCTCAACTTGTGTGACGATCGTGGATAAACACCCATGCATCTATTTATTGCTACAACCGGTGGAAAGACCCAAGTCTATATTTATAACCTCAAAATTTCTAGCTTCAATGACGTCACTATAAGGACACTAGGAGAATAATGCCAACAGTGTTGCAAGTGGCTGACCTGAATATACGCTACCGTAGGCAGGTAGGTAGGTGAAATGAAGGGAGTTTTATAGGGGCAAACAAAGAAACACACACTCACACACACGAACGAGCACGTACACAAACAAAAATACCTACACACCCACGTACGCGGACGCACACAAACAAAAACAACACACACACACGTACGCGGACGCACACAAACAAAAATACACACACACGTACGAGCACGCACACAACAAAAATACACACCCACACACGTAGTCGCACGCACACAAACAAAAATACGCACACACATCTATGTTTGCCACAATCAAGTAAAACTCAGATCCCTTTTTTCCCATAATGTACATGTGTGAGTGCGTGAGTGTAGGTCCTTATTTTAAAAATCAAAACCAAGCGACACGTTTTTCTTTCTGGTATATTCTCTGGTACAAATTATAATCCATTTTCACAACACATCACTTTAAAAAGTTCATAGACTTCCTCTTTGTCTTTACACTCTCTCCTCTTTGTGAATTTTTTCACTGGCACAGGTTTTTCCTCTTCTTTCTTACTTTCTTCTTGTCATCTTTTCTTCTTTTTCAGGATGTGTCTGGGTTCTTCCTTTTCGTACCTCTTCTTCCTGTCCGGAACCCCTGTCTTCCTCCTGCTACTGTTATTTCCTAGTACAATCTGAAGACCAATGTCCTTCCTCTTGACAATGATAACAGGTATCTTGACCCTTGTCTCTTTCGACGTTTGTCTTACTTTGACGTTGTGGACATTCAGAAGACCAATGCCATTTCTTCTGACATATATAGCAAGTATCTTGACTTTTATCTCTATAGTAGTGGGAGTAGTATGTCGGCTTCTCTGAAGAAAACCTTCGTATGACGCCTCGCAAAGCTCTTATCAGAAGTTCGATCTGTGTTGGTTCTTCCATCTTTCTGGGCGGATTGATAATGAAATGAATACTCTGAGGGAAGACACTGACCCTTTATATAGGAAGACACTGTCCTTACATTGATATATAGAGGACCATGGCGTTTAAAATGTAGTCATTTGACATTTTGCAATCAAGATGAAACGATCGTACCATTTCGTGAAGAAAGGAGAAGAAAGTACGAGGCAGAAAGGTGACCTATCGCCACACAACGACAAAGTAGACGTGACAGAGAAGGAGACATCGTTGTCGAATAACGGGGTTTCCAGGAGTACGTACGTGTCCTAACGGCACAGTACCGTCTCTAGCTCTCTTGATGACACAAGATGACACAAACTATCTGTTTTTTTTTCTTGCAACTTTTTTCTTTCGTGGTAAGGCTTGAATCGAAAGGTCTTCAAGATGCATGAGGTGTTTAAGACGCACCGTTGTCATTCTTATAAGTCAGCCATGGTTCCTATATCTTTGACTTTCACTTTCAATATACCAAGTCATTGTCACAACAAGAGGTAGAGAGTGGTATATATACCGAGACAATGAACTTGGTTAAATCATTTCTGAATCAGCTATCGAAATGAAACGATCGCACGATTTCAGTGAGAGAGAAGAAGAAGGTAAGAGGCAGCGACGTGACATATCGCCTCACACACGAAAAGAAGTATTCGCTCAAATCGAAGACATAAGCTAACCTGAACCAACACCTTCCACGTCTGCGACCAGACCGAGAGAGCCTATTCCAAATCAAAAGCCACCACTATCACCCGCAAAGTATTACCACATTCGAGAGACGGATAAACGCTCCTCTAGAAAATGTAGAACCACGACCTATACGTACACGGTAAAAATTAAAGATTTCAAGTCAGACGTACCGCTGGAGAAAACAGAGGTTCATCACTTATTTGTGGGATTCTTTGTTAACCACACTGAAACGGCAATGTCGACCCAACGAAGACGATCGTTTGACACTTTCCATTTATCACGATAGTCTGAAGTCCCCCGTTTGGATCAAGTTTAGCAGGCCAGCAGAATTTACACCTTCCAAAGTTATCGACAAGATTCAACACGTACAGCCGTCCAACGAGAAGTTTCACATCACCGATGGAAAAGCGGTACTGTACATGACCCACGACGTTTCTCTTCCCAAAGGGACCGACCAACGCAGAGATGCGTTATTGGTGGATAACCTTCGCAGCACAAAACAAAGTCTAGTCCAAATTAACAACCCTCAAGACAAGATGTGTTTATCCCGTTCCATCATCGTTGGACGACACGGTAGAATGGAAAAGAGCCTGGGACAACGTTCGAAAATCAAACTGAGCCAAACAACGAAGAGAAGCAGAACTCTTGTATCAACAAGCGGGGATATCTAAAGACCGACCCTGTGGCATTCCTGAAAAGCAAAACTGCAAGACGTCTAGGATCCACGCTACACGTTCAAGTACATCCTCAAGAAGTGCGCGGACCTCTGTTGTTTCCAAGCAAAAATTACAAAGACGGAAAATTCATTCACGTCTATCATCACGATGAACATTTCGATGCCATTACCTGTATCACCGCATTCTTTGGATACAGTTATTATTGTGAGAAATGTGACTATGGGTATAACAATCGAGAGCAACGCAAGCATTGTGGATCGAAATGTGAGGGATGTTTGGCCCATAAACCCTGTCTTGACTAAGGAGAAAAACCAGTTCATTGCCCAGCTTGTCTGCATGCTTTTTGTCAGCCCTACCTGTTACCAACAACATCTGCAGACGCAAGGTTTACAGAAGAAAAGTGCTTGTCAACTTGAGATTGAGCCCTACTTGTGGATAAGGCATGCGTAATATTAGTACCAAGGCAAGTATGTTCAGGAAAGAAACAATGTCACATTTTCACCAAATCGTGGACTTGGAACACGAATGCTACATTCAAAAATACCAACCCCAACAGGAGGAGGAAAAAGATGACCACAAGAAGAAATTGAATTTCATCTTTTTCAATTTCGAATGCATGCATGAGACTGGCATTCTGCGAAGCTCATCGAGTGTGCTGCGAGAAGTACATCCAAGAACTTACCTTTAGCCATTGCCCCCACTGTAGCAGGATTCCTGGAGGACGTGAAAAAATCTTTTGCGGACCAAACATGCTGTCTGATTTCGCCCACTGGATCGTAGACCCTATCAACGAGACATGGAGTCAAAAAGACAGCGAATTTTACGGAGATTGCAATAGTTATGCCACGGTGATGGCTCACAATTTCTCGGGATACGATGGACAATTTCTTCTGAAATACTATACGGAACAAAGTACCGAATGTATTAAAGTGACTTTGAACGGAGCCAAAGTCATTTCCATGCAAGTGGGACAAGTGCAGTTTAAAGATTCCATGTGTTACTTGACCATGCCTTTGAGTCGAATGCCTAAAACGTTTGGAATGACAGAAATGCCCAAAGGCTATTTTCCGCAATTTTTCAATACCGAAGCCAATCAGCACACCGTTCCACCCCAGTTGCCTGAGGCTCACTACTACGACCCCGACAACATGCGCATCGAACAACGAGAAACTTTCTACGCATGGTACCAGACACACGCTTCGGACCCCTTAGACTTTCAGGAAGAAATGTTAAAATATTGTCGATCCGACGTGGACATTTTACAACGATGTTGTTCATGGAGCAGGGAGGATCGATCCTTTGAAAAAAGCATGCACCATTGCCAAAGCGTGTTCCTTAGTGTACCGCAAACAATTCATGCCGGAGAAAACCCTGGCTCTCATACTTTCTCAAACGACGAACTTTGTCAAACGTCAAAACCGGGTCAAAGCTCTACGCTGGTTGCATTATTTGCGTGGCAAGAAAGACAAATGGATCCAACACGCCCGAAACGGAGGAGGCAAAAAGACCATCGGAACATATTCGGTGGATGGGTGGGACTTAGAAAACCCTAATATCGTCTACGGGTTTAACGTTTGCTTATTTCACTGATGTCCAATCTGTTACCCTCAATGATACATCCTAAATCAGTTTTTACGACGTACCATGGAAGACTTGTGCGAGGCCACTTGTCAGCGCCGCTTAAAGTTAGAAGAGCATGGATACCAAGTCGTGGAAATGTGGGAACACGAGTACGATCAACGTTTGAAAACCGATCCCGAGTTTAAATGCGTCGTGGAAAGTTACAAGTTGGAGGACCCTCTGGACAAGCGGGACAGCTTGTATGGAAGGCGAACGAGTGCCACCTGTTTGCTGTACCACGCGGACGAGGAGAAAGGAGAAGAAATCTAATACTTGGACGTGTGTTCACTCTATCCTTAGGCGTGCAAATATTGTCACTTTCTCGCAGGGTACCTACAATTGCTGACGGAACACATCGAGGAAAACATTCGACAATACGAAGGATTGATTAAATGTAAAGTTTTGCCTCCAACCGACTTGCACCATCCCGTTTCAACTCACCATTGCCAAGGAAAACTGATGTTTCCCTTGTGTCGTACTTGTGCCGTACTTGTGCTGAAACGTGCAACCAAGACCAACCTTGTCAGCACATCCAGGAAGAACGCGCCTTGACAAGACCGTGGGTCAGCGTGGAATTGTTCAAATCTCTGGACCTTGGATACCAACTCTTAAAAGTGTACGAAATTTACCACTTTCCCAAGACAGAACAATACAACAAGGGCGACGAGACTCCGAAAGGCATTTTCGCAGACTACGTGGCTGCCTTTTTGAAACTGAAACAGGAAGCCATGGCTATCCTTCCTGGAGCCACATTCCCGAAGAAAAAAAAAAACAATTTTTGTCAGTGCATAAAATATATCTCCTTGTGTTTTAACGTGCATACTAATTTAGGTACTTAAGGTTTTGCACCCTTTTATATTCTATCAATCATCTTCATTTGGAGTTAATTTTTCTTGTGCTTGTAGATAGTCTATACAATAGTCGTGCAAATGCATTGGTACTTAAAATTTACTTCTGAATGTCCACCAAATAAATTATTATAACTACAAGAAGTTGCTTATTAATCCATTAACTATTTTAGTTGTCTATTTTCCCATATAAAATGTTCGACATGCATTGGTGGACTCATGACTCTGTGATATAATTAGTTTTGATGCTGGTTAATGATAAATGGCCTTGACCCTGCTGTATCGCATCATTCGGGATATCAGGAGTTTCAATCAGTAATAACTATCGTTGCTCCTCTTTGCTTCTCGGAGTTTTTGCCCATCGTTAGCGTCACTTTCTATCTCAGATTAATGCTAATTATGTTATTCAGCATATCTAGTTAGTATAATATTAATTCAACCAATAATTACAAATTCGATCATTAAAAATAATCCTTGAGTAATGTAATCCTACCTTACTTCGATTTTAACTACCATCATTAGATGCTCTGGGAGAATATGTTGCGTCTCGCTGGGAGCTATTTAAAGATACATATCAATATCCACGCGAGATTACCAGGGAAAATTAATTTAAAATGTTTGATTATATATTTAATATACTGCCACTTTATACTAGTTCCTGATCCACTGAAGTATGAATAAAATATTTAAATAGGTGATAAAATTGTTTAATACTGTTTAACCCTTTAAAATATTCAATGTACACACAGAAATAAATGTCCTTACTTAAAAAAATGTACGTTTCGAATTTGAGACTTATCCTCTTTGCTCACGCTGTTCTCTCTAGTTCTCTCAAACTGTCTTATTGTATTCATAAGATTGTTAACCAGGACACTTGATAAGTTACTCCGAGACTCCCAACTATTACAATAGTAATTTTACCCTTTCTGTTTTATCAGTATGTATTATATACCATTCAGTCTTTGAGTTATCAAAATGGTATCCACCTTGAGCAGGCCATCTTGTTTGTCCTACAGAGATAACTCATGCTGTTAAAATATATTATAAGTATTTTCTCTCTTCCGTTCTTCAAATTACATGTCTGATTGCAGATAGATTTTTTGCCAAATTAAAATGATAGCTTCATTTAAATATATTTCTATTTTGATATCATAACATTCGCACCTATATCGTCATTAAGAAGTCCATAATAAAGTTAGTTTATCCATACATCAAACCAGTTTTTACGATCACTTGCTTTAATTGACGAAATATAAATAATAAAATGTATGTCCTTGACAGGTGTCTAACAAATGTGGAAATGGGCGTAGTGCCTCAGAAACTGTCAGTGTTACCGTTTCGCCACCAATACCATTTGAAAGCTTTTATGCTATTTTTTTTTCTTCTAAACTAAACAAACAAAACAAGTACCAGATAAGTTAGTCCATAAGGAATGAATGTTTGGCTTTGATATTGGTTTTGCAAAACTATGAGGTGTATCTCAGTTTAGCTCCTTCTCCAATAATTATATTCAGTGATCACAACACCCTTAATTTCATTAACAAAATGAAAAACTAAAAATCAGCGATTATTAAGGTTGAGTTTGATGTTGCAGGACTACAACATTGACATTAGGCACCTCAAGGGAAAGAAAATCTGATTGCAGATGTACATTCACGTTTATATAAGCAGTATATTACTTTATGTATATCTTTTTCATTGATAAAATATCTTTCTATACATTTTTAATTATTATAATATCATATGTATATTTGATTTATATGTAAAAAAGAAACCTTTATTTTATAAATCTTTATTTTTCTTTATGATGGGAGGTGTTATATATATTTAAATTATATTGTGTGCTTAACTTTTGTCCATGACTGAGGGTAGAGTTTTGACCTACCTCATATTTGTAATTTATATATGGGGAAAAGAAATAGAGCTTACGAAGATATTTTAGTGTTAGTATATAGGATGGTGGCTGCCCAAGTGCTTTTATGAAATTTTTAAGTGGTTTTGCTCTACTGCTTTTTTAAAATTGTGCTAGGGATTTTGTACAAACAAAATTTTCTATGTTTGTTGTATAGTGTGTTGGTGCTAGAAATTACATGGGAAATTTCCTCCAAAATTAAGGAGTGTGTCTCCTACAATTTTAGTTTTTTTTTTAAAATAATAATACTCGAGTGGTTATTCAAAGATTTATGTTTTACATACTACCCACAAGGCAGACATAAATAGTTAAATAATTATAATGTCAGATAATGCAGTAGTAATAGTAGTAGCAGCAGTAGCAGCAGCAGTAGTAGCAGCATCAGCAATTTCAGTAATAAATGCAAAAGCTTCGAAAATAAATTTTCGTTTTATTCTGCAACTGCATCACAATCTTTGTAGATTCATTTTGAAAATAGTGTCCAAAATGTACGTGATTTTTAAAACAGATTTAAAATAAAAATTGGTCGTTATTGTTTTATCTTTTAATTCCCTTTTATAATTACAAACATAAACCGTATCAGAAGCAACAAACTAACCTCAATTAGTAATTCATAATGTATCAACATAAATTTATATCATTATTGCCACAGAGATAAAATGATACACTTGTCAAATTCTTTGCTCATTACAAGCACAACTAAATATGTTCTCAAATGACAAGACCGATTATCCCATTATTTTATCGCAGATTCGTTCCTAAAATTAATTTGTAAATGGTCAAATGACGAATAGGAGAGCCAGTCAATCTTCTTATCATAGTACCTCAGCAGCAGAGTGGGTGGACCCTACAAAATAGTGTTCGAGCAAATATATTTAAACATGAAAATCATACTAAATAAGGCAAAAAATATAGGGTCAATAACGCTAAACCAGAACCTCTAACCGAATTGAGATTCTCTCTCTACGTGGGTTATCTACGCTGTTACTCGTTCGTGACACATGTGTTTGTAAATGCTATGCGTGTTCGTTTATGTGCTCGTGCGCGTAATTTTTGTCAGTCCACCCTCTCTGCTGCTTTGTGTTTTATCCAAATATTGTATCAAGTCCGTTACGATATCTCGACCTTGGATCATGTAAATTTATTATTATAAAACCAAACGGGTAGCTTGCGCGTGTGCAAAGAAATTTTTAAATTTGATCATATCCATGTCCCCTGAACACCAGGTATAATAAATATTTTGTAAAGTATGATTATCAACTCCGTTAAATACAACCAAAATATTGCAGTTGTATAACGCTGGGTAGCATAAATCACGTTTGTGTTTTTATGTCTACCTCGAGAAAATATCCTAGCTGGATTTGATTGTTTGTCCAGCATGACATCGTCGTACACAAATAAATTATTAATACGTCCATCCAGGTCATCTACAGATGGCGCTTTATCAATATCAGTGATAAAATCAATAACATTGACTCCATCACTGCCACTGTCTTCATATAACGATTTTGCATTTTCATTAAAATCTTTAAGTACTTCATAGCATCGTTGATCATCTACAGATGGTGCTACTAAATATAGTTTATCCCATCTGAGCCATCTTATTATTAAAATATGCAATAATTGCGTCTTACCACTTCCAGATGGCCCAATTATTATCATTCTAATAGAATTCGGTAGCGCTGGGTGATGCTTGACTGGCTCTTGTTTTCGCGTCGCTGAGAAGTCAGTTATATCCATAATAATAAATAATATGAATCTATATTGCGTTCAATGTAAAGCACCCACCCCCACCACTGGATTAACAACAATAATAACAAAAAATAAAAAACGTGCACTGACAGGTAAGTGTGAAAAATGTGGTACAAAAAAATACAAATTTATTTCGTCTAGCACAAAGACAGGAGGTGATATCGCTGCTTCGTTGGGAAAATTACCAGGGACTCCGTGGGCGAAGTATCTCGAAGAAAAACATTTACCCGGATACAATTATTGTGGTCTTGGAACTCGACTTGATATCCGACTTCATGAACGAGATCAACCAAGACCAGGAGAGTATCCAATAAAGAAGATTGATGAAGCGTGTCACGTTCTTGATGTTGCGTATAAAAACAAGGATTTACAACAACGGCATATTACCGATGTGAAATTGATTCATGCGTTAAATTCTATACCTGATAAATCTCTCAGAGAAAAACTCGCTAGTTTTCTAGTAAAATCTGCTATGAAGGGTAAAATAATGCTAGGGGCTGGGTAATTAATTATATAACTATTATAATGGAGTCTGTTTATTATAGCCCAAAGTGACATCGGAAGGGCAAAGCAGCGATTAGTAATCTTGCTGAAGCAGTAAGTCTCACGTGCACCACAAGCAATATGGCAAATCTATCTACGTCCACCTAAAACAATTCAGTAAGCGTATTTTGATGTCAGCGTTCCCAATGAAGTTTATCAAGCAGACATGTTGTTTTTACCGCACGATAATATTAAAACACCTAGACGTCAATCACGCACATATAAATACGCGTTAACTGTCGTTGACGTTGCAAGTAAATACAAAGAAGCAGAACCAATATCAACTAAAACAGCATCTGAAGTTGCATCTGCGTTTGAACGAATTTATCAACCAGGACCCTTGCAATGGCCACAGTTGCTACAAGTTGATCCTGGCAAAGAATTTCTTGGTGCAGTGTCATCGCTGATGAAAAAGCATAATGTCAAAATCAAACAAGGAGACACCGCAATTCATCGTGATCAGGTAATAGTAGAGCGATTTAATCGAAGACTCGCTGAGCGGTTATTTGGATACCAGTATGCAAAGGAAACAATTCAGAACGACATGAGATCTCGTGAATGGGTTGCAAGATTACCAAGTGTGACAGCTGCGTTAAATAATGAAATTACTCGTGCAACTTCTATGAAACCTATTAATGCAATTACAAAGAAACATATACCCCGTAGCGATGGCTACGGACAACGACGTGACTTTTCAAAACAGCTAGTGTTAGGTAATGTGACTGTCAGATATTTATATGAACCCGGTGAACTTAAAGGGTGTAAAAAAAGAGCAACTGATCCTATCTGGAGTGTGACTACACATAAAATTTCTAGCATGGTTAGATCCACGGGTAGACCTGCAATCTACAGACTGGATTCAAATGCTCCTCAGCGTAGATTTGTACGCGAACAGTTACAAGTAATTCCTGAGGAAACACAATTACCACCGCGTTCACTTTTGTAAACTGGCACCCCGACGTCGATTACATTCAAGACAGGTCAGCATCACATTTTCGCGTGTGTGACCAAGACTACTATTAATTCTGTCTACGGTGAACTGTCTTGGATTATTATTCGAATATTCCCATAGCATATTACAGTTACAACTTGCACAATGATTATTCTGTCGTTGTTTAGTGTTATAATTAATTCAGTATCAATATCAAAGTCGCGATTATTTTTTTTGTCACATTGCTTATAACCAAATAGTTTTTTTCTTATTACGCCAACACCTTCGGTGTCGTCACTAGCAGTTTGATTATTATTTTCTGTAAAATTCATAATAACCCTGTGCAGTTGAGATATTCTTCTGACTCGAGACACTGCGAGATAAACTAAATTTGACCATTCGATTCTATCATCGACAATCCAGATATTTGTATCAGTAATAGTTAGTCCTTGTGACGAATGAATCGTTATAGCATATCCTAATTTCCATGGAGTTTTATCCATGATCAACGCGCTCTCAACAACATCAACATCAACTAAAACAATATCATTTAATACAAGATTTTGTTTTTCATTTGTTCCTGGAATCTCAACTTCAATATTCTGTCGTCGAGTATCTGCTGGGCGATAACACAATGGTACGGGTAGATTTGAAAATTTTTCTTTATGTAACAAAAATAATTTCTCTTGCAATTCATCACGAACTATCTTTCTACTCGCAACTATTAAATCATTTGGTATCCATAAATTCCAAAAATCGTTCACAGGAGTTTCCGGAATTATTTCACGCATTATATAGCATTGTATTCTATCTGGCTGTAGTCTGATTAATCTTTTAAATTCTTTCAGAGGTTCATCAATAGCTCTATGATCATCGGTTATCTCCTCATAATAATCCACAAACGTTTTTAACCATTCGTGCGGAGACTGCCCAACGAAAGGTTGCGGCTGACCATGATCGCCGCACATTATCACAGCAGTATTTTTTGTCAGTAACCAATCGAGAAATATTTTTAATGTTTCTAACGATACCGTACAAATTTCATCCCAGATGATAATCCGGGGTATATATTTCTCACCATTCGCTCAGGTGTCCACGTATCCCCGCACCATCTGAAGAAACCATGATTAGTTTGAGATTTTACTCCTCGTTCATTTATTTATCTGGCTAGTCTATGTGTAGGTGTCAGCACAATCATATCAACGGATTTCTTCAAACTCCGGCGAAATAATTCAATGACACGTGTTGTTTTTCCAGAACCTCCAGGCCCATTGAGATAAACTGTTTTATGTCTGGCCACAGGATCAAACACAGATGGCGCTGATGATTTCAATATTTGATTGTCATTACCGTAATATATTTCCCTGATTTCAACGTCTGTAGATTCAAAATAGTCAAGGATACTTCCCTGTTTTATTCTCAATGATCCCCATTCACCATTACCGAGTAGCGGTTTTAGCAAATCTAAGTATTTTTTATTTATATAAAATGAATCCGTGGCAACTTTAATCGCGTAACGAGGAAATTTGTTTATCATCGATAATAAATTTATGGAAACGTAAGCGAGCATAGAAGATCTTAAATGAGTAAACTGCGGTGACTCACCATCAATTATAGCTCACGACTGTACCTAATTTAGACCCGTCTAATAAATAAGCATTACTCCGACTTATAAATGTATTTTTTTTCCGTTGTATCAGCAATTATAAAATCGTGTTCAGCATCATCCATAATTAATCTTGTACACATTCGTTTATGATCATATGATCCTCCTTGAGTAAACTTACCAATTATTTTCCTACCAAGATCTTTTGCAACTTTATTTTCATAATCAATCATATTAGGATTTTCATCCGGGGAATATTTCTTTTGTTGTGGTAACCAAACTTGTTTCTGCAGGCGATACGATATAATGGCTTCGTTTACTTTCAACGACACTAAAATTCCAGTATCAAGCATATATCGTAATAGTACTATTGGAGTCCAGTATTTTTCTGAGAAATGTCTTCCAATCCAAACATAAATAATCGGATGCAGATTTTCCGCAAACTCAAATGACTCTATACAAGCAAATCCGGTTAAGTCAAAATTTGGTAAGAGTCCGTTTATCGCAACTCTGGTCATCTCGTTTGTGGGATGTCCGAATCTCTTAAAGTATTCAGAACATTCTCCATATCCAAGAAAACTTCCAGGATAACACGCTACCATATCAACTGATATAATATCGCTATAATCGTATTTAGTATTCCACAATCCGCCGTGTTCGTATTCGACACAACTGTGCTTGATGTCTGCAAGAAATTCTAATAGTGTTGGGTTCCATGAATTTTTCTCTTGAGCAAAGTGAGCCGCAACTGATGGAACTGTAAAACAATTATTCAGTAATTGTTCAACTTCGACATTATGAGAATTATATTTCAATGCAAGATTTTTCATTTTTTCGTGGAGAGATTCTTCACGATAAATTTCTCCGTTAGGCCTTACAAACTGATCGTAATACGAATCTGAACTTTGAAATAACCACACGGATACAGGGCCACTCTTACTAATATTTCTGATAGCGTCGAATATATAATCGCTGTAAAATTTAACTGTTCTATCCCGTGGAAAGATTGTTACTGCCACAGTCCATGCATGTGCGTTATGATCAATGATTGTTACAGGGGTTCCATTTTTTGTATATTTCGGTTTGTACAAAATCTCTCCGGTTAGTGTTTTTACTGCTATTGGAAATTTTAATTTCTTTTCTAGTTTAGCAACGTCGCTGATAGATGCTCCGGTATCTTTAACTGTTTCTGCCCACGCATTTATTTTTTTACGTCTTAGATCTGTTAAACCGTTTCTGCGTATTGCTTTTGAGAAATGTTCTATAACTCGCTCAGCTACGCAATTTAGACCCCTTGACGAATTCATTGAGGAAAATTTCATTGGTTTGAGATTATTAACGCTAGGTTTATCATTTTGCGGATATATCGCTTAAACAACTGCAGCTGCAGGATACGCCCGTTCATAATACGGTTTATCAATACCAGTCAATGTTCCTGGTCTGGATTTTTTATTTAATATAACAGTATTATTTCCAGTATGAAGCCGTACAGGGTCACGTTTATCACGGATAATCCAAGTGTCGTCATCTGTCTGCACAATAAATTTTACCAGAATAATATATCGCTGATTGTCGAGATAGTTGATAATATTTCTACCTCGTTCGTCATGCATTCTAACATCAATGGTATTCATGTTCCTAAATGTTGACCAAGTATGAGCCGCACCATCGTTGCGAAATTCTTTTTTGGCTTCACGGATACGATCGGTTTTATCGCTATTTATCAAAGCCAGATCTTGCATCGAAAAATTAAATTTAGATTTGTCAAGATCGAATCTTGCTCTGGAAGGTTCAATTGCGGATAATGTTTTAAATTCCTCCATAATAATATAAATGAATTCTGTGGTCAACATATGCAAAGTTTTCGCAAAGGGGGTCTAGGACCAAAACCGTGTTTACGATGTGGTGTTGGGGTCAGAGGAGAAACACGGTTATGTGTGCAATGCGGTGGTAAAAGATACAGAGAGTTAAAATAATATTATGATAGGAAATCGTCAGGTGAATCTCCCATAAAAACCGCTGAAGACTATCTCGCCAGATATTCAAAATAATCATTTAGACAAATAGTATTACTATATAAATGGAGCAAAATGAATTTGTGAAACATCCCATCATTAAAAATTATGAAGCGTCTCGAGATGGTGTCATCAGAAACTGCCAACGGAAAACACCAGTCAATGGAGTTGTTATTAATACTGGTTATCTTATATTTACTGTTGGAAAAAATAAAATATATCTTTATCATCGATTCATCTACAAGTGTTATGATGGGTCATCGAAGATGGATTTGTGATCGATCACATAAATTCAAACCCGAAAGATAATAATTTATCTAACTTGCGGGCTGTTACACAAAGCCATAATTGTATATCAGGTAATACCGGGAGATGTAAAATGTTTGTAAAGAGGTCAGTTATATCCAAAAATACAGAGACTGGTGAAGAGAGAAGTTTAATTCTATAAACGCAGCCGGCAAATATTTTGGTATTTGCATACCTTCAGTAAAACGTGTTGCAGATAATATAACCAAGTCTGCATTTTCGAAAAAATTAAAGCAAAAAATTACGTTCCGGTATATACAATGAAGGGAGATAACTCTGTCATCGCTGATAGAGTAATCAAGCAGTTGTCTCCCTTTTGTTATTGCGTATACATGCACACATTTATTCAGTTACACGTCCAATCCATCAAACATTGAAGTCTGAGGAATCTTGCTTATTTTATATGATCAAGCACAAAAATCTCAATCGCCTTAACGTTGTCAAGGATTTCATTCTTGGACGTTATCAAGATGATATTGAATTCCGTGATAACCGCTCTATAGTAGATTTTACATAAGCTGTGTGTGCGGTAGTCATTATCGATTTTTTTTTTATTGCTTAGATTGTAGCATGCGGAAAGAACTGGAATAATATCGAACCACGCATTATTGCTAACACAGTTCTGGTAGCTTGAGAATATAATATTTTAAACAAAACAGAAATATGTAAGATTGTAGATTTATTTTATATTTTATTCAGAATCCGTTTATCACAGAATCTAGTAGTATAATACTAATCACCCTTGACTCAGACAAGGGGAATTTCCTGCTAGGTAACTATATAACCATTTTTGAAACGTATATTTGTAGCTAAAGCTAATAGTGTAATGGTTAGCGCTTCTGGCTCTCATACCAGAGGCCTGTGGTTCGAGTCCCATGACTGACACTGTCGATGGTTTGGCCCTGGGATGCCAATTTCTTAACAATTGGGGAAGTCCCCCAGTGTACCTCCCCTCACCACGTCAAACAACGTGGTAAGTGTATTTTGCACTCGCCCGGGGTTTGATTTGGGGAGTGTACGGAACTTCCCCAAAAATAAACAAGAGGATGATGTGAGCTCGTGACCTTGTGACCTCACTGAAGGGTACCCCAAACAAGGACATTCAGAAAGAATGTCACCAGACGAAGAAGTCTCGTATGGTGCCTGTGGATCATTAGAAAGACCTTAACCATGAAGACTGCCTGTGGGCTTAAGGCCTTAACAAAGGACTCTTAGGACCTTACGATAAAGGCTTTACTGGTCACTGAAGGGATCCTATGGAATGGTACAGTGATCGTCATAGCTGTTATTTATTTTTATTCAGAAATATATTTCAGAAATATATTTTTATATTTGTCTGATTCAGAAATAAATTTTTATATTTGTCTAATTCAGAATATATTTTTATTTTTATCAGATTCAGAAATATATTTTTATTTTTATCTGATTCAGAAATATATTTTTATTTTTATCTGATTCAGAAATATATTTTTGTATTAATTCTGACTCAGAAATATTTTTATTATAATAAAATTTTATTTTTAATGAAATTCAGTCAGATTTTCTAAATTTGATGGGTAAGTTCCCTAACAAAATTGTGACTTTGATAAGATTTTCTGAATCTGATGGGTAAGTTACCCAACAACATTGTGATTTTGATCAAATTTTCTAAATATTTTTATTTTATTAAGAAATATTTTATGAAATTCAGTCAGATTTTCTAAAATATTTTTTACTTTTATTATTATATTAATTCTGATTCAGAAATATTTTTGTCATAATAAAATTTTACTTTTTATGAAATTCGGTCAGATTTTCTAAATTTGACGGGTAAGTTACCCAACAACATTGTGACTTTGATCAGATTTTCTAAATTTGACGGGTAATATACCCATCAATATTGTGACTTTGATCAGAATTTCTGAATTTGACGGGTAATATACCCATCAACATTGCGAATTCAGTCAGATTTTTTAAAATGTTTTTATTTTTATTAAAAAATATATTTTTATTTTTATTAAGAAATATATTTTTATTTAAACAAATATTTATTATATAATGAATCATGAAAATATTAATGCTATTATTGCTGCTATTAAGCAATTACAACAGAACGGTATAAAATTATCTGATGAGCTTGATCCTGAAAAAAATTATGAGTGATTTTGAATCATTACAATTTCGAAAATCAGAAAATAGGTATACGCTGCCCTCCGATTATAGATTCATAAAGTTGATCCAGCAGGCGATGTTACAATCGCTGGCAGCACTCACGGATACGCAAGTGAAATTATTTGTTCCTCTTTCACGTTCAATCGAAAAGGTTAGGTCAGAATTATCTCACGAATATGAAACGAAAAGACTTGTACACGCTTATATAAAACAGTTGAGAGATATTATGTCGATGACGGGGTCATTGATCGAAGTTGCGGAAGAGTTACTAGCGAAAGATAGGGACGAGTGTGACTCTAATCATAGTGAAAGTGACTATAGTGACGTTGACAACGAAACCAATGGTGTCACCTGTAACGTTGTACCAGCTAAACAAGAGGGATAATTCATTTCTGATCCACGTCAAGGATAATAATCCGTGATTATATCACGGGGGTAAAAAAACAAAAATATTTTATCCTTGACTTAGTCAAGGGACATTATTTTTTTTTCGCTTGGTGTTTTACTTGACGGAGTTATCTCGCTTTATGTGTATGATATCTTCATCACGAGGTGGAGACGTGAAAAATTATTCCGGCGGTGGTTTTCATAGAACGGTTATTTAGCGAATCTGAGACCTCTATCATCGTTGCGGAATCGCACCATAATATCATTATTATTATATATTATATGAAAATGGCGCGATTCTGCATCGACCATAATGAAGTTATGGAGCAGTTGTTTTGTCATCTTGTTCGTAACGTCAATGAAGGAAGATTTATTTGATCAACCTCGGGTTAATAAGCAAGTATATTTATTTAGACTTGATGGTTGTGATGGACGATTAAACTTAATTATAAAAACATCGCGAAATCAGCGAACACGGCGACGATTACGAAATAAATTCATCATCAGTTCAAATATGATTGTTGTCGATAACAATGAACAAATACCACGAAATCAATTTGATGATATTCTTTACCGCGGCGATTCTACAGCGATAATAGAACAATTACTTTGCCGTTGATATAAATATAAAATAACGCGATTCCACATCGACCACAGAAGTCTTCAATAAATATTTCGATGGTCAAACAAAATAAATAAATATTTCGATGATCAAATAGAATTATTTCGATGACCAAACAAAACAACAGTTGTATTCGTGTTTGCGGAATCGCGCCATTTTCCATATAATATATAATAATAATGATATTATGGCGCGATTCCGTATCAATGATAGAGGTCTCAGATTCGCTAAATAACCGCTGTATAATCGTCGGTCCTCATCGATATTGGAATGATATTCATGTAGGTCAACAAGAATTCTTCTGCGGTGGGCGGCTTTTCTTTCACATAATGATATTTAGGATTCCTGTTTTTATAATATCTCAACATGGTCCTGTATTTTATTCTACCACAATCTGTACAAATATTTACACAACTCTGTACTCCTCGTCCACATCCAACACATGGTCGTGGAACCACAGAACCTTTTCTTATAATAGTATTATGAATACCGCAAAATTTTCCATAGCAGCTTCGATTACAGATCTCTGTTGATCCAAGGGTCAACCAAGCGCATCTATTTTTTATCATCGGCATGATATTATATAATAGATTTTATAATTTCAATTAGAGATATGGTTTTGTAAATAAAATGAGCGAAAAAAATAATACAACCACAAGTAGCAGCAGTGATATACCAAAATCGGACCAGGAATGCGATATATATAACAATAACAGTTTTAATTGCGAACACGAATGTGATCTATTCTGTCTAATCGGCGATTGTCCGCTGGATAATTCAACAACGTCGCCGACAACATCTGACACTCCAGCTTCAGAGTCAACTGTAGAATTAACCGAGGATGAATATTTTGACGTTCTTGATGAGGGAAATTTTGATGGTCTACATGATTACGAAAATGAACTTTTCGAAATAACTCCACAAGATGAATTAACTGATATTGCTAAATACGGTTATTGGCATTTATGTGAGTATTATTCGTTGTATCTGATTGAATTCAGCGATGTGGTTTGGCATTCAACGAAAGAACGCGCTATCAGAAATTGTATTGTTCTCGGTAACAAATACGAGAAATCAGCTCAAGGAATAATTGTACAACATTTTGATAAATTTTATATGTTTGTGTCTGATGAAGATTTCGACAGATTTGCTAATGAATTTATTGGTCAATCATCTGTCACTGAAATAATTCCAGTATTTGATCTCGATACAAAATATACTCGTGAGATATTAACATATCGTCATAGTGAAACTGAAATAAGACAAACAAACAAACAAATCAGCATCAAAGATATCATCGATTACTTCTCACAATTATGTGATTGTTCTCGTGATCGTGTATTCGTGTTTGAAACAAATAGCGGCTATCATGTATTATGTAAATCAACACCTGTAACGTTTGATCAACAACGGGAGCTAACGAAACGAGCAGCAGATGAGAAAAATCCTCAGTGGAGTATTGATAGACAAGCTGGCCTTTACAGTATTAAGTTGAATAAAACTCGATCACATAAATCAGGAAAAAATACAGTATGTAAAAAATTAATTCATCCTGCTGGTGATTTTACAGCATTTGAATTATTAACATGTCCAACTTCGATTCAGCCTCGATATGTACGATGTGACTTTGATGAAGTCAATGACAAAAAAATCATTATTGTTTGGGATAATATTTCCACAGAAGATTGAACGAATTTCTCAGGCATTGACAGGAGAACCCGATCAACTGATCAGTGTTGTAAATGTGTCTAAGAATAGATTCACGATATCAAGATGACCAGGGCATCACTGCAACATTTGCGAGCGTTTCGTCATGGATATAATTATGTTGGTGACTTCATCGAGGACAAATGCGACAATTGCCTTGTATTTGTCAACGATAATAATTATACTATAGTTTGTCCAAGAAGCATTGGATAACAAATAACTGTTCCTCTCGATGGAGATATTGATGAACAAATTCAGAGAGTAATCGACGGAGAATCATCTAATCCTGTAATAACACAAATAATAAATGAATTACCCCTGGTACAATCAGGGACTTCATCAGGAAAGCGTATCATCGATAAGAAATATATCAAGTATGTGATATTAATGAGACGTAAATGTCATTATCCTGGATATTTCAGGGAACGAAATCCAGACTTTTCATTTACTGCATTGCCGACTCATGAAGGTGGTCCTGTTTGTAAAATAATTCCAGATGAAGACTATCTCGACGGTTCAGCATGTGGCCTTGGCAAGTCAGAAGCTGCTTGGAGTTCACTGCGGCAGGATCAATCTGTAGTTGCGATTAGTTATCGCAAAACTTTTATCGAAAAAGTAAAATCCGATTACGGAGCAGAATCTTACGGGGATATTATCGGTGATATTGTATTCAAACCCGATGATCGACGTCGTGTTGTTGTCCAGTGGGAGAGTCTACACCGAATTAAGGGTATTCCGGATGTGATGATCTTTGATGAACTTCACGGAATACGGCGACAGCAATTTTCGTCAGTTCAGCACAGTAGAGAACGATGAGACAAATTCGCTGAATTAGTGACGGCCTGCAAGCGATTAATCGTTTTAGATGTGGATGCCAACGAGGATGATCTGATACTATTTCGTAATAAAATGGGGCCATCATCGATGAAATTTATCATAAATGATTATAAACCCGATCATGATAAAAACTTTATCGTCGAAACATCGCATAAAAGTAATTTGATAGCGCTATTAGCACAACTGAACCGCAATAAAACCACAGGAGATAAAATAGCTGTCCATACGCACAACAAACATAAAACTGACTACTCTGTAGAGAGTTTAGCAAAACAATGTCAACATTCGGGATACCGAGTTAAATACTATCATGCGGACACTGGTCCTGCTCAAAAGAAGTTAGATTTCGGTAATACGGATACTGCATTCGATAATTATGATATTGTGATTTTTAATCATATTCTCGAAGCTGGAGTCAGTATCATCGATGAAAGGTTCACCACGATGTTTGTGTTCTCTGGAGAATTAGGATCAGTTGAAGCAACTAAACAAGCAATCCACCGATTTCGTTCCGTGAATGAAATTCATTACTCAGCAATGAGAAAACAACGAGATTGCAAATTACCTATAACACGAGAGGATACTGAAAAAGTTATTGTTGATCGAGAACGATTACTTGACGACAAAACAAAATTGAATAGGTGTCCTAATTTTGGTGAACTATCAGCCGCTTACGGATTCGCGTATTTGAGCGACATCATTGACGAAAATAACTCCAAAATGTATTTTACACCGAGATTAATCGCGATGATGAGGAATACTGGTTATGATATCGTTGAAAACCCCGTAGATGATTACACTACGTGGAAGCGGAAAAACAGCATTGAAAACCAACTAGCGAAGTCATCAAGAATAATCCTGTTGTTGATGATTTTTTGAAAATAAGTATCGGTGACAGAATAAAACAATCCCCCGTAACACCGTTACGGATTGTGTGTGAAAACAAACCAATCTATTATAAATACAATCCCACTGACCATGTCAAGGGCAACGAAAAATTAGAGCCATATGAGGCCAAGAAATCTTATCTAAATTATATATTTCAGTGTGATGTTGGCAAGTTACCAGCAGAACAAGTCGAACAATTATATAATAATTCAACACGATTAAAACGACAGTATAAAGCAATTATTGATAAATTCAGCAACGGCAATGCTATTGATGCCACAATATTTCAGTCGGATAAAATCAGCCCACGTGAAAAACTAACCGCGATTAAGAGTTTTCTAACGATGCTAAATTTACCTGATATTGTTCCTAATAATTTATCGGCAACAAAAACCCAAGTATCAGGATCAGATATGAGAATGCATGTTGAGAATTTGATTACGAATCAAAATCAGCTATCGGAATACAGTAATCTGCTGAATCATTGGTCTAGCATAATTCCTGAAACAAGAATTCGAAATAAAAAATTAACAGTTGAAAATGTCATAGAAAAAAAAAATTAATCTACAAGGGATTTGGAGCAATATTAACGGCAGATAATAAAAAAGATCCTTCAAGATCAGATTACACGCTAACTTATCCTGAATGGCCAAGATCAGACTGTATCAATGATCCTCGCTGGAGAAATTACTATAATGATTGTCAAGGACTTCATGGTAGTAGTGACATAATCGCTGTTGATGATCATACTGCGATGTTAAAATTTCCTATATGGAGTGCCAACAATTGGTTTAGTATATTCGACGAGGAATACTCAGATTACTGAAACAACTGTTCTGTGGTTGTTGCAGAATCGCGCCATAATCATATATTATTATTATATATTATATGAAAATGGTGCGATTCCGAAACGATGATAGAAGTCTTAGAATGTTGAAATAATCGTTCTATCAACGGTCAGTAGATGGTCCATGTTGATGTGTGTATTTTATCCTTGACATAGTCAGTGACTTAGTCCTTGACTTAGTCAAGGGGGACGATCAGTAGTTATAATAAAAAAAATTCTCTCACAATTATTTATGCGTTCTCGCTCGTTGTCTTCTTCGTTGCGAATATTATCCCCGTGATAATAATCACGGATAGCAATATTTCTCATACTTCTCTTTTCACATGAAAGTGGTCTACCAAGTTCCTTTTTTATCTCTGCTTCCCCTGATTTGTTTATATAATCGCTCTGATAATGAGATGGCTCAAATGGGATAAACTATATTTAGTAGTAGTTGTAGTTGTGGGGCTTAACGCCATTTTTCAGCACACGATAGGCTATACATGGCGGCCAGTATTAATGGTGGAGGAAGAAACCGGGAAATCCCCGGAAAGAACCACCGACCCACGAGAAGCTACTGGCAAGCTTTCTCACATATCCACATTCGCCGAATCCTAGACTCGAACCCACGCAGACAGAGGTGAGATGGCAGTGATCCGTAACGGAGAGCGCTTTAGACCACTCGGCCACTCGGGGCCCCACTATATTTAGTAGCACCATCTGTAGATAATCAACGATGCTATAAAGTACTTAAAGATTTTAATGAAAATGCAAAATCGTTATATGTAGACAGTGACAGTGATGGAGTCAATGTTATTGATTTTCTTACTGATATTGATGAAGCGCCATCTGTAGATGACCTGGATGGACGTATTAATAATTTAGTAGTGTACGACGATGTCATGCTGGACAAACAATCAAATCCAGCTAGGATATTTTCTCGAGGTAGACATAAAAACACAGACGTGATTTATGCTACCCAGCGTTATACACAAATACCTAAAGTGATCAGAGACAACTGCAATATTTTGGTTGTATTTAACGGAGTTGATAATCATACTTCACAAAATATTTATTATACCTGGTGTTCAGGGGACATGGATATGATCAAATTTAAAAATTTCTTTGCACACGCGCAAGCTACCCCGTTTGGTTTTATAACGATAAATTTACATGATCCCAGGTCGAGACATCGTAACGGACTTGATACAATATTTGGATAAAACACAGAGCAGCAGAGAGGGTGGACCGACAAAAATTACGCGCACGAGCACATAAACGAACACGCATAGCATTTACAAACACATGTGTCACGAACGAGTAACAGCGTAAATAACCCACGTAGAGAGAGAATCTCAATTCGGTTAGAGGTTCTGGTTTAGCGTTATTGACCCTATATTTTTTGCCTTATTTAGTATGATTTTCATGTTTAAATATATTTGTTCAAACACTATTTTGTAGGGTCCACCCTATCTGCTGCTACCTCTATAATCATCTGCATTATGCCTCAGTTTAAACTGACACGTGGACAACTGATTTTCAGAGTCCACATATATTGCATTGTAAAGATTGCTTCCTTGAAATGGAATTTTATCTAGTGCTAAATTCGTTGACAGGATCAAATATAAGACCTGCTGTTGATCATACAAACTTATTTTAAATTGTATAATAGGCCTGTGTTTGCTTCAGTCATAGTTCGGCTTGACATTACAGGTTGGTGGTTCTGTATCTAAAACTTTAAAAAGATTTAAATAAAACCGCGATCATATGTTTGTTAAACATATGCCTTCTGTTCTCTTATGACAAGGAAAAAATAAAGTTTAGGTTAAGGGAAGTAACTACTTATATATGATTCTAGCGTTCATAGAATGTATGTAGGTTTTCTCCCTTTTATGTCGTCGTGAATAGAATTTGAGCATGCACATATTCTGCTACTGCTGAGTCATCTTTCTCCCTTTAAATCATTACAAGGCAGACAGGCCATGTAGCAATGGTTTATTTTTCCCTTTAAATCATTATAAGGCAGACAGGCCATGTGGCAATGGTTTATTTTTCCCTTTAAATAATTACTAGACTGACAGGCCATGTAACAGTGGTTTATTTTTCCCTTTAAATAATTACTAGACTGACAGGCCATGTAACAGTGATTTATTTTTCCCTTTAAATAATTACTAGACTGACAGGCCATGTAGCAATGGTTTATTTTTCCCTTTAAATAATTACAAGGCAGACAGGCCATGTAGCAATGGTTTATTTTTCCCTTTAAATAATTACTAGACTGACAGGCCATGTAACAGTGGTTTATTTTTCCCTTTAAATCATTACAAGGAAGACATGCTTTGCAACAGTGGTTTAAATTTGTTTAAACAACTGAAACATTTTAAAACCCATTCTACCTATTGATCTTTTGTAATTGTGAAGTTATGTTCGATATAGGTACTGCCAGACAACGACAGTAGTAGGGTCATATAGTGTTACCGTTGTCCGTCTCTACGTTTGTCCGTCATCCCTCACACTTTTGGTTCCGTTCCGGGCACTGTGCTTAGGCATCCTTGTTCTATGAACACGTACATGTCTTCATATTTGGGAATGGATGTTTGTTTCTCAACATCGGGGGTTTTATTTTCCGTTGTTGCATGTACATTATGATTCAATTGATTTTAGTTCAAAGAGCAACAAATTACGGCAGCACTATTAAAACAAGCAAAAGTCTAAAATGGCCCGAGGTTAATCAATTTCCGTGGTAGTCATGTATTATATATATATATATATAATTCCAATTTTTATGAATGAAACGGATTGTCTGCAATATGATTGGATGTAAAAGGTCACGTGATACTACTCTGGAATTTTTGACACATCGATAAATTCTGAGACTACTTTCAGTTTACAATATAAATAAACATTGCAGACACATCATTCTGAAACGATTGTTTCATCTCTTAAATTTTTAATTCAGCAAATAAATATAACTAATACCTTTTTTATACTTTTCCCAATATTCTTTGATTGAAATGCATAGTTTACTATACAATTTAGCGTTAGTCTGCTACATAGTCGAGCAAAATGGCCGATTACGGTGATTTTTTCACTGCAATTATCTGCGGATTGTTTTTAACAATTAGATGAGAAGGAGTTAAAAGAAATATTAGCAGCGACTGAAGCAGATGGAGATGGATTTGATGGTACTGAGATGGATGTTACAAGCGCTGAAAATGAAACAGAACAGAGATTGATAAATTCTCTCACACAGCACCTCATGACCTCCGTCACCCTAGCCATACACAACAACAACAATAATAGCGTGGGAACTGGGACAGTCAATTTGAGGTACCTGAGGGATATAAACCAAGATTCAAGAAATTATCTGAGGAGGACTTAAAATCTATTGAAATAAATCAATACTCAGAAACTACTAAACGAAACACAAAATGGGGCATTGGGGTTTTCAATGGTAAATTTTAATTTATTTTTTTTTATTAATTTTGTTTACTTATTTTCAACGTGTGTGGGTGTTGGTGGCATAGTGTGAATATGACCACTTACACAAAAATAAAAATAAAATATTTATCAGACCATTATTCAAAGGCTGAATGAAATTTTTAAATGGTAAAACTACAAGAAAAAGATAATCAGATTATTCGCATGAAATATCTTTGATGGATAGATCTTGAACATATATATTGACATAGTACATACTATGTTGACAAGACAATTTAATGATATCTCCAAAATGTGACTTAACACCATTGAAAAATGTATATAATAATCCATAAAGTGATCGTTTTGCTAAGTTAAATTATTTTGGATGTGTAGTCATTAATTTCAATGAAAAAGAAATTATATAACTTTTTGCGTTGCTATTCTTCTTCTGAAGATATAAATCTTCTGTACAAATTTCAAAGACTTTAAATGTTAAAGGATATAATTACTAATATCACCATATTACATACTTGAATCCCAAACATAAGTATACAGTATATGTACAAATTGCAGGAAAGGTTGTTTTTATGTGGATTTCAAAATGATTTTGCCAAGTATAAGAACTGTAGTGCTATGAATATTTTTCTATTTATTTACAGCTTGGTGCATTGAAATTATTGGATACAAACTTGACTTCAACACAATCAGACCAGACGAGCTGAGTGGCCACTTAAGAAGGTTCTACGCTGAGGCCCAACCAAAATTTTTATCATCAAGGGGCACAAAAATGCAAGCCGATCAGGCACAAGAATATCACAAGAATTCCTTGAAAAATGTTCGTGCTGCCATAAACAGATACTTGAAGGACAATGGAAAAGATATTGACATTGTCAAAGACAAAGAATTCAAAAATGTTAATTCGATGTTAAATGCAAAACTGAAATTGAATTTAAAATCAGGTATTTCAAGGCCAAACCAGCACTACCAAGTAATTTAATTGGAAGAATTAGGAAAAATCAATGCGTATCTTCAAAAATTTCACCCTGGTGTCCTTCGATTCAAAATATGGTATCTGCTGGCTATTCATTTTGTGACCAGAGGTATAAAATTTCACCATCAATTGAGCCTAACTTCCTTAAAATTTGAAAATGATGAATCTGGCATGGAGTACATTACTCTAAATCATGAAACACTTCAAAAAACCGCCAAGGTGGTGTTGATGAGAAGCTTGAAGAAACGTCAGACAAAAGAATGTATGCAACTGGCACCAACACTTGCCCAGTGAAATCTGTAAAAATTTTCCTTCAGAAATGTGACAAAGCAGCAAAGGTCTTATTTACGCAATGCAGTAAAGAATCACTAAGATCTCCTGAATTTGCTGACAAATGATATACTTGTGAACAGGTGAAACCAAAGCAATTCTCCTCATTCATGCCAGACATATGCAAGAATGCTGGAGTGCAACGCTACACTGGTCACTCACTCTGTGCAACAGCAATTCAAACTATGAGTGATGAGTCTATAAACCATTGTGTTGTCATTATTTTATAGCATCAGATTAAATTTAATCACAATGATTATACCTGATCATCAAGTGTATATATCTGAAATGCTGTTAGTCCTGGAAACGGATATTCAGCAGCGACAACATAAACCCGAAAATATAAGTACTTGTTGACAGTCTTTTCTGCTGGAGTTGTAAAATATTGTGTTGTTGAAATATATGTGTTTTCTGTACTATACAATATTGTCCAGTCAATATCATCGTTTGATCCTTCCAATCGCCAATTATAAATGCGACCAACACTAGAGTTTAATCGACCTCGCAAATGAAATTGCCAAATAGCAACTGCAATGGGACATTTAATTTTAATCCAAAAATCTTCAACTTCTCCGTTTGTTGTCCACTCATTTCTATCAGAGAAAGCGTAATGAGGATAATTTTCAGGATAATATGATAATGCGCTTACCTCAAACCCAACAGTTGTCTTAAACAATATTGGAATATACCCAACATTATTTTTGGTTCGTTTTACACCACTAGACAGACTGTCAACGTACGCTTTATTTGTCAGATCGTTAGGGTTAACTGGAACGTAAGTCGTCATTGTCTTGTTGGCTCTCATATTTATGTTACCTGACATTGGTCCACCAGATTTTTTAAAATATGGGGTAAGTTCTTCTTTTAACTGAGCATAACTGATAGCATCGGTTTCATTAGCTGGTGGTGAGGTTATTGGCAATCCAGTTATTTTTTAGTTGTTACTCATTGTAAGGTTACCTGTCATTATGTCGCCGGCTTTGTTAAGTTTATTATCGACAACAGATTTTAGTTGTGCATAACTTACAGCTTGTGTTTGATTTAAGTTTTCTGGCGGATATGCAGTCTCTAAATTTATAAATTTTTTCCTGACATGTTGATATTACCTATAACTGTTCCACCGATTTTATCAAATTTGTTATCATCCACATACCTCAACTGTGCATAACTTACCGCTTGCGTATAATTTAAGTTTGCTGGTGGATACCTGGTCTCTAAATTTGTTTATTTTTTTTCTGACATATCTAAGTTACCGCTTAAAGTTCAGCGGGCCTTGTCTAACTTGGTGTCGTCAACTGATTTAAGTTGTGCATAACTAACAGCTTGTGTAAGGTCAACTCTCAGTGGCGGCTACGCTGTTTCTAAACCTAGTACTCGTTGATTTGACATAAACAAGTTTCCCGTCATCGTATCACCAATTTTTTTCAGGTAACCTGATAAATCAACCTTACCGTCTTTTATTGTTGTACTTGCAGCTGATGAATCTCCTCCTAATGTTCCAAATTTTGTATAATAGCTCATTATTTATTTATCATCTGCCAATTTTTTATATAACATAAAATTGTATAACAATAATGGCAAAATCGTCGATATTAAACTTTGATACAGAGCGGTTGGTGAAACATAAACATGAAAACGAACTTCCAGATTGTCATTATTTAATTGTTGGAAGAACTGGATCTGGGAAAACAAACTTGCTTATGAATTTACTTCTAGGAGATAATTTTAACTATGATCGCGTTTATATTTACACAATTAATCCACAACAGGATAAGTACGAGCTACTTAACAATTATAATGACAAACTTCGTGATGATCTTGAGTCTGGTGAAGATTTTTTTATTATTAAACAACCAGAAGAACTTGTCCCAGTTAATCAACTTGATTCGTCCGAACACAAGATAGTTGTTTTTGATGATATTCCGCTAAACAACGAGGAAATGAATAAAATAAGATCATATTTTTCACTATCACGTAATAAGAAATGTAATTCTGTTTATCTCGCTCAGGGTTTTTATAATGTTGACAGATTTATTCGGCGAAATACTGGTTGTTTTATATTATTTCCAGGCCTGGATAATGTTGACGTTAGAAATATCGCGAATGAGCAATGTGGTGATGTAACAAAAGATAAATTTATTGAATCATATCATCAAGCGACGGCAAATAAATGTGACTTTTTTTTAATTTGATAAATTAACAAATGATACGAGTAAAATGTTTCGCTGTTGTATTGAAAAATACCTACAGTAATTTTTTATAGAAAATAGTATATAATTAATGGAGAGACAAGCAATGTACAGAAAACATATAGAAAATCTAAAAAAAAAACTTGTTAAATCTAAAGCCGAACTTAGGCAGATGATCCAACAAGCACGACGTGGTCAAGTGGTTGCAGCAGAAATAGCAGCAGTCGCTCTCAAACCAGTTACTGAGGCTTTACTTGGAAAACAACCTGAAACTAAACCACTATCAGAAGAAGAACTTAGAAAAATACAAGAAAAAGGTTTACTCGGATTCATTAAAGAAGAACAAAAAGAGGCTGTTGGAAAAATTATTGAAAGATCTGAAGAAGAAAAAAGAAGATTAGCCGAGGCACTTGCAGCAAATATAGCTAATCCTGTTGCAAGACAAGCTGAAAGAGATCGACTGATAAATAATCCACTAGAACTTCAACAAAGATTAGCAGAAGCAGCAGTAGTTGAACCAATTGAAAGAAGGTTAGAAGAAGAAGAACTTAGAAGAGAGAGGAATATTATAGAAGAAAAAAAAAGATTTGATTATGATTTAGCAAATATAGATAGCAAAATAAGAGATGACGAGTATGAAGTTTTTAATAAAATATATAACTTTGAGAATGTGAGAATACATGATGTTAACAAAGATGAATTTAAAGCCGACGAAAAAATTGCAAAATTAAAAAAAATAAAAGAAGAGAGTGATAAACATTTCAGCAAAGTAGTTTTAGAAAATAGAAATTACTATGAGAGCATTAAATTATATCGACATGGAATTATCGCTGATCTTTATATTAAGGCTATTAATAATATAAGAAATAAACAATACTATAGTGGTAGTCACCTTAGTAGCTTAAGTACCGAAGCAAAATTATTAGATGAACTACCAGAAGGATCAGAATATATACATGAAACTCCTATAATGACTGAAGAAGATTTACTAAGTTCAGCCGAAGCAGATAAAATATATCGTGATGAATATAAAAACAGTTCAGAAGAAGAAATAACATCAAAAGAATATTTAAATTTTATGAAAAATTATGATATTTCAGATGTTGATAATATTTTTAATTGGGAAAAAGATAAATACGATAAACTCATTAAAAAAAATAGAAGATATTATGAAAGAAGTAGCTGGGGCTTATAAAGAAATTGATACAGCTGAAATAAAAGATGTTGAAGGACTTTCTAAAAGAGCTAGAAATTATACTATTGCTCGTGTTTTTAAAAATACTTCAATAAGTTTTAGAGATAAAAAATATTTTGATAAAGGATACAATTTTACAAGTTTATTTAAATATTACGATAGTGATTGCTTAAAAAAAAAACTTTTAGTAAAAGAAAGAACTCAAACTGGAACTGGAGTTAGAATATTTGCATCAGTTACTGAAATGATTGGAGATTAATGTTATTGATATCATCAAAAGAAGCTGGAAATGTTGGTGCTCAAATTGACAATGAAATTATTGACATACTTGATAATTTGAGATCGGAAAATTTATTAACATCTGACGAATACGAAACTTTACATCGCGATTTAATCGCGGAGATTTAATTTTATAAAAATATAATAATAAATGTCAGCAATATTATTACTAGACTCTAGCCAATCTGATAAAGATAGCGCAAATTTTTATGTAAAGTATATTCCGCCAATACAATTAGATCCTGAAAAACAATATGAAATTGGACTAATTTCCTGCACTTGTTGGAATTCTATGGCTAATGTAAAAACTGGAGTAAATGATAATTTTGAATTTACTATTTATCATATTCCAGGAGAAGCATCACCTAAATATAAAGATTTTAAAATTCCACAAGGAGCTTATAATATTGCCGACCTAAATAAAATAATAAAAGAATTAATAACAAAAAATGGAGGTGTAACTCATAATTTTGAGCTGACGCCAAATTATAATACGTTACGCGCCAGAATGACATTAAGACATATGTCAGTTTCTTTCACCTCGCCAACGAGTATTGCACCACTGATAGGATTTCTCCATGACATTTATGTTGCTATTATTCCTAATAAAAAGTTTACATATGACGGTGAACTGCCAGTAAATATAACTGATGTAAACGCAATATTAATAAATTGCTCTATTGCATCTGGATCTTACTCAGCTAAGGGTAGTAAAGAACAAACGATATACAGTTTTTCACCAGACGTTCCACCAGGTTCTCTTATGCAAATTAGTCCAAGTCATATTATTTATTATCCGTTAAACGTTGAAAATCAAATAACAGAAGTAAATATCCAATTGACAGCTCATTCTGGACGACAACTGGATTTTAACAACGAGGTTGTTACTTATTATTTACACTTACGCGAACAATAGTAAACATATTTTCTAAGAAAATCTAAAAGATCTGACAATAAAATTATGCAACCTCAGATATAATGAAACAGAGAAAAAAAGTTTATAGAAGAAAAATAGTAGCAGGATTTTGGGGAAATATATTTGCTAAAATTATAGAAAATGTTCCAGGAATAGCTCGTAAAGTTGCACCAATTGCACTTGACGCATCAAAAGCTTTTGCAACTGGAGCTGCATCTGCTGCTGGAACTGCTGTGGGACAAAAAGTAGCTGATAAAATAAAAGGCGATCCACCAACAATCAAACAAGCTATTTCAGAAATCGCACCAACAAAAGAAACTCAACGCGCAATGATAACAACAACAAAAAAAAACTTTTATCACCGAAAGGAGAACAAATTATAAAAAAAATTAATATCTAAAGCAACAGCGCCACAATAATTTTATATAACCTAATAAATAAAAAATGTCTGTAAAAAATTATCTCGATTTAGCAGAAATTTATGACACAGACGACACGGTAACAGAATTTGAATATGTTGAATATCTCGATGAAAATTCTAACAAACCTAATAAGGCTGGCGTCAGAACATTTAATACTCGAGACGATGACGTATTTCTACTGCCTCACAAAGCAATGTTAGAAGTTCGTGGCCAGATTATGACAGTAGCTGTTCCACCTGCCGCAATTGCAGCTAACGTAGAAGTAGCTCTTATAAATGATGGTTGGTGTTTATTTAAAAGTGCTCGATATCAGCTGGCCAATCAAACTGTTGAAGATATTTCAAGTCACTTACAAGTTGCAAGTACAATCTTAAATACTATTTCGTTTTCCGATGATTACTCCAAATCAACTGCAACTAATATGATGTGGTTTAAAGATACTGGAGTTGGTGCAATAATTCCTGCGATAAATGAATTTATTTTTAAGAGTAGCATTAGATGCTGGAGCTGATGCTGCTGCAGATCTTGTAATTGTAAGAAATTTTCTTATCGCTAATGCTGCCAATTTTGGTATAGCCGCACCAGGTGCAGCGGATCTTGCAGACGCTGTAAGAACCTCACTGCAGCTTGTAATAATCTTGGTATAGCACCACCAGCTGCGGCTGCTGACAGTACTGCACTGTTAGGTTTGATTAATAACGCAATTAGCGTAAGAAATAAACGTTACAATGAAGGTCATGCTAAGAGAAAGGCACTTGCAGCAGAATCACGTCAAATTACAATGATGTTACCATTAAGTACAATATTTGGCTTTTTCAGGGACTACAATAAAGTATTTCGTGGAGTTAAACATACACTTATTTTAGATCGATCAGAACAAAATGATTGTTTATTTCGACTTGGCGGGGCTGATGTACAATTTATCATAAACATACTTGCGCTGTGGATGCCACGAATAACACCGACAATTTCAAAATCGTTCGAATTAGATGATATTCTTAAAAACCGCACAAAGAAGAATCATTTTCAGCAACATAAAATATATCAAACAGCAGTTCCGAATACCACAGACTACACATGGCGAGTCACAACAACGTCGACTGAACAAAAACTACGGCAATTATTTGTTGTATTTCAGCAACAAGCGCGACGTGGTAACCAACAACAAAATAATGCAATATTTGATAATGCTGACGTTAGACGAATATATGCTAGAATAAATTCAAAGCAATATCCAGAACGAGCGATAGAATGTAATTTTGCACATGACGCTAATAAAAATATTACTCGACCTTACATGTACCTGCTCGACGCAGTGCAAAAATATCAAGATGTTGGAGACGGATCTCAGATATCAGTAGATGAATTTCGTACACTTTATCCGATATTTTATTTTGATGTTAGTAAACAAAATGAAAGAGATGTAATTTCTACTGCTGAAATTACTTGGACATTAGGTGCAGTTCCAGTGGCGCAGTTATATGTTTATGCGTTAGTGATCAGCCCCAGAACTATTACGACTGACTTTATCGAATGTAAAATGTCGGTACAAGTTTAATCTGTAACTTTAATAATAAGATGACAAAATATATTATAAAAGAAATATATTTGACTGATGGTCAAGCTAATGATTAGCAGCTGCTGTTGCAAAGAAGAGGCAGGTTTCATTAAAGGTCGACCCTAACGCAGGTGTTTTAGGTACTTTAACAAAATTAATGTTAACCAAAAATCAAGGAAATAAGTATAACCGCGGCAAACCTTTTGTTTTAAATTTAAGTACTGCACAAATAACTGCGATGGTAAAACAAGGTGGTTTCTTCGGTCCAGCACTATCTGTAATGGCCAGAACGTTAATACCTAACATTTTGCCAGTGTTAGGTACATTAGGATTAGCAGCAGCGTCTGGAGCAGTATCTGACGCAACAAAAAAGGCAGTTGAAGGTCATGGAATAAAGAAAATTTTTGTCTAAAGATAAATATAATGCCCAAACGAAAAAGAGCAAAAAGAAAAACGACGACGAAAAAAAAGACACGACCGAGGAGAAAAGGTGGATTTATTCCAATAGCTCCATTACTAGCAGGATTGGCGGGAAGTCTATTGCCAGGTCTGTTAGGACGAGGACTAATGTTGCCAGGAACAAAGAGATTAAGTAATTTTGATATACTTGACAAACTAAAAAAAGTAAAAAATTTCAGTGGAGTTTATTTTAAAGATGAACTTATAACGCTAGAAACGCCAGGTTCGTGCGTTATAAATATACAAGATTTTATTGACGGATCTGGCACACATTGGGTAGCTGTTTGTGATAACAATTATTTTGACTCATTCGGAATTCCACCAAGTGACGCAATAAAGAAATATATGATTAAACAAAAATAATAAATTATTCGTCTAATCAAATTCAACCAGTTGGAACTTCTGCTTGTGGATACTATTGCGTAATGTTTATTAAACAGATAAACAAAAATCCAGATTTTTTAAAGTTTATTTTGCAATTTGACAAACAGCCTTCTCACGCCAATGATGAGATTGCATTGAACTTTTACAAAGTTTAAATTTTATCGAAACTCACTAATATATAATGTCAACATATTGTCCTAAGTGTAAAACTAAAACAGAAAATAAAGATGAAAAAACAGAAAAAACAAAACATAATAGAATAATGCTGAAAAGTATTTGTGCAATCTCTGGAAAAACAAAAAGTATTTTTTTTAAAGAAATTATCGCCAACAACAAAGTTGTTAGGAGCGGGCTGTCCTGACAATGTCAGGGAGATTATTTTAGTAGATGATTAATAAATAAATGACATGCGAGTGCGATTGTGATAGAGATTTATGTCTTGAGCAAAATAAAATTGTTACATATTGTCAGAAATGCAACAACGGAGAAATAATTGGTTTTGGTATATATATACATAAATTAATTGGCAAATTGCCGAAACCAAAACGCGGTTGGACATTGCCAGGCCATAAATACAGTGGACCTTATAATCCTCTTGATAAACAACTTGACGAAAACGATAATCCGCTGCCAGGACAAGAGCCTTACAATCAAGTTGATGCAATAGCAATGCGCCATGATATCTGCTACAGAGATATTGAACTTCCAGACAACGAACAAAATAAACACAGCTGCGATAAAGTAATGTTAGATGAACTTCGTGATATGAAACCTGTAAATATGTGAGAACGTGTTGACCGAAGGCTGGTTCAGGGTTTTATTGGAGCAAAATATAAATTAGGTCTCAGAAAAGAATTATATGATGATCTTGCCTCAGAGCTACACAAACGTAAAAAAAAAAGTTTCCGCGACGTAAAGTTGTCACAAACGCCGTTGATGATATCTGGGCAATAGATTTAGTTGATGTCTCAAATCTTGCTCAGTTTAATGATAACAAGAGATATCTTTTTAATGTTGTAGATGTTTTTAGCAAATACGCGTTTAGTATACCCGTTTCGGATAAAACAAGAACATCGATGACTGATGCATTAAAACAAATTATTGTTAACACGGAAAGAAAACCAAATAGAATCAGGACTGATCATGGAGCAGAATTTTTTAATAAAAAATTTGAACAGTTTTTAGAGCAAAATAACATTAAAAAATATGTCACAGGAAATGAGGGAAAAAGCGTCATCGTTGAAAGATTTAATCGCGCGCTCAACGGAAAAATACACAAATAATTAACAGCTAAAACTACGAATAAATATATTGACAATTTACAGAAAATTGTTGACGAGTATAATAACACGAAACACAGATCCGTTTCGCTAGGCAAAAGAAAAATGTCGCCAATCAACGCGATTGCAAATCCAATATTAGCAAACGAAAATATGAACCGGAGACATAAATTTAAAGTTGGTGATAAAGTTAGAATTTCTCTGACGAAAAAACATTTGAGAAAGGATATACTCATAACGGGAGCGAAGAAGTATTTGTTGTTGACAAAGTACTTTTAACAATACCAGTTACATACTCGTTGAAAGATTTATTAGGTGAACCTATAACTGGCAGCTTTTACGAGCAAGAACTTCAGAAAACAGAACAAGATATATTTGTTATTGAAAAAGTTATTAAAAAGCGAGGCAACAAACAAAAGTTTAGTCAAATGGCGTGTGTATAGCGATAAATTTAATAGCTGGGTACCAACTAAATCTATAATGATCGAATAATGTTATTATAAATTTCTTCGTATTTTATTGGCACAGATTTACATTTTACAGGTTTACATAAAGAAATTAAATGTAATTTTCTTGCATCATCAACTGGCATTAAATTAAATATTTTAACAAAAATAAAATCGTATTTTATATTTCTTTGTTGTCCAGTTATTTTTACGTTTAAAAAAGGTTTTATAATTTGCCAAAATATTTGATGCTCTGTGATAGTAAAATTAAATTTTATTACTTTTTTAGCAATATGATACTTAACATCATATCGCCCACTTGATGGTCTGCTTAAATTTTTTTTACTAACAACAACGTCATCTTCATCTTCGTCGTCATCGTTATGCAAAATATCATTTTCAGTATAACCAGCAAATCTATCATTAGAAATATTTTCTAATGTAAAATTTAAAACAAAATCTCCCGAATATAGTTCAGTTAGTCTCTCAATTAAGTTCATTATTATAATATATCTTTTGTCTAATTAATAAATAATAAGATGTTCGGAGAAATAAAACATCATCAAAGAGTTAATATATTAAATTACAGAGAATTAGCTGAGGCAATTCGAAATTGTTTGTTGGGACATAATTTTTATTTTGTTGATGTTATTATAACATTAGGCGAATATGACAAATTTTTATTAACAGTAGCAGAAAAGATAAAACTTGATACAAATAAAATGATGACATTACGATTTAATCGAGATGATATTATGGAATCTAGTCATAATTGTCTTACTCGAAATGATCTAGAAAATATCATTAGTTATCGTATTTAAAATTAAATCTATCAAATGTTAACATTGACGTTGCTGATTTAGTTACATTATCAGCTACATTTTTTACTGATTTGCTGCCAATTTTATGATATTTTGCTGCAGATGTTATTGATCTAAATTTTATTTTTTCTCCAGTTTCATGATTTACTGATATAACTGATTTTGGATCTTTAAAATTGGAACCATCAGAACCGGCTCCACGTCTTGTGTTTTCTTTTGGCGTAACCAAATCAAAATTTTCCAAACGATTATCAGATTTAATACCATTTTTATGATCAATAACAAAACCATTAGGTATTAGTCCGTTAAAAGTTTCAAACACAAAACGGTGTGACATATAACCAAATTGGTTAGTTTCAATACCACGTACCATTACGTGTAAATATCCATCTCTATCCAAATTTCCAACAACTTTTTTTGTTTTTTTATCTCGAATAATTCCACGATCATTTGCCTCATATAAATCAAACACTGGATGAAATTGAAATTCATTTTGTAATGATGAATTTTCAATATTATCATCATTAACTGCTCCATTTACTTGAAAAACTCGCTGTCCTTCTGGAATATCATCGCAAAACAAAGTATAAATAAAATCTTTTCTAAACATTTTAATTCTTTCTGCATCATCACCTTTTACTGAAATTATCATTCCAGCTGGCGTTGCTGTGCCAACAGATTTTTTAGATATTATGTTAATAACCGAACCAAGTGCATTTGCAGCGTACATATTATACTTTGGGTGTACGTGATAAAATTCTTGCTCTTCCGCCGTCAATCTCAGATATCTCAAAATTTCTGTCATTATACTATAAGGATTTCATATCTCTAATTAAAAAAAAAAATTCAATTAAATATAAAATATTACTATTATATATAATGTTAAAATAGCGAGATATTGCTTAAAAGAGCATTATCAAATCTGAAAAAATTGCTACACCATTTTCCGGTTACGATAATAGTTACAAACTTGATGATCAAAATATTTTAGCAAATTTTAAGTCCACAAGTTTATTTCATCTTTTACAACCTGTTATATGAAAAGAACTTGCGGCTCATAAAAGTATCAAACTTATAGTCCAATATCATACGATTTTATCAAAGTTACATGCAGTTGAGGATGTACTTGATGTAATTTTTGAAACAAAAAGGTTTGACAGCGAAATTTCGGAACCATATCTAACAGCTAAATCAAGAAAAATATTAACTCGAACAAACATTGCCACAGTCGCCGATGAAATACATCAAGAAATAAACAAAAAATTAGAAGAATTTACTCCATCAGGATCGGGTTGGAAATTTGAAATGATAAAAGAAGTTTTATTTCACACAGCAAAATATAATGTGCTTCGCGGTAGTTTGTACGTCAATCTCCCTCAAAAAATTAAAAACAAAATTGCTGTATAAATGTCAAAAACAATGATGACAAATGTTTTCAGTGGTCAATTTTATCTACAAAACATCCTCAGCGTGATCAGCCCGACAGAACTGAAAAGTATTTGCCATAAAAAGACTAACCAAATTTTAATGGCATTGACTTTCCAGTTACAGAAAATCAGATACCAAAGTTTGATACGCAAAATAATATTTCGGTTAATATATTTGGTCTTGACGAGCGTGAAAACGTTTATCCAAGGTATATCTCAGAAAAAGCTTCACAATCAACAATAAACTTGCTGTTTTTTAGAAATCATTACGTTTTAATAAAAAACTTTAACGGCTTAGTTGGCAGACAGTATAGTAAAAATAAAAATAAAAAATATTTCTGTTATAAATGTCTGCATGGTTTTTCTGGCGATGGAATACTGCAAGAGCATCTCAAATACTGTGTCAACGATCAAAAAATAACTATGCATGGCGAAAAAGAAAAAATATTAAAATTTAAAAATTATGATCATAAACTAAATATTCCTTTTGTTATTTACGCTGATTTCGAGTGTCTACTCGTTCCTGTGGTTGGAGCAGAAAATAATCCGAATAAATCCAGTACTAGAAAAATACAACAGCATATTCCTTGCGGAGTAGCTTATAAAGTAGTTTGTTGCCCTAACGATAAATTTTCAACTCCAATAAAATTGTACAGAGGTAAAAATCCGGCCGTATGGCTATTAAAAAATTTAATAGACAAAGTTAATAAAATTTCTAACAGATTATTTAAAACAGCTCCAACGAAAATAACGTCTAAGCAACAACTTGATTTCGATGAGGCAGTTAATTGTCATATTTGTGAAAAGTTGCTGGTAGACTCCAACGGAGTCTGTGATAAGGTGCGAGATCATTGTCATTTGACCGGCCAATATTGTGGAGCAGCTCATAACAGTTGCAATTTAAAATTTCATGCTCCAGACTTTATTCCTGTAGTTTTGCATAACTTTCGTGGCTATGACAGTCATATCATTGTAGAAGCTTTTGGTGATGAAAATATTAAAGCTAAACTAAAATTAAATAATACAATAAAATGTATTCCAAACAGTTTTGAAAAGTATATGTCCGTGACGCTCGGTAAATTACGTTTTATTGATAGCCTGCAATTTATGACAGCATCATTAGATGAGCTTGTAAACAGCGCTACAAGCGCCTGTAGCAATTTCGCTATCCTAAAAAGTTGCTTTGGTGAAAACTATATCAATTTGACAAAAAAAGGTATCTTTCCTTACGAGTATCTCGACGATTGGAGCAGATTTGATGAAACTTCTCTTCCTGATAAAGATAAATTTTACTCGCAACTCAAAAATGAAAATATCACAGATGACGAGTAGAAATATGCACAAGATATTTGGAATAAATTTAGTTGTAAAACATTTGGTGATTATCACGATCTATATTTAAAAACAGATGTATTATTACTAGCAAATGTTTTTGAGAGTTTTCGTCGAGTAAGCTAAAGCAATTATGGACTAGATCCTTGTTTGTATTATTCTGCTCCAGGATTGTCTTGGGACGCTCTACTAAAAACAAGTAAGATAGCACTGGATCTCTTAACAGATGTTGATATGTTTAACATTATTGAAAAAGGTATCAGAGGCGGAATTAGCGTCATAACAAAAAAATATGCAGTAGCTAATAACAAATATCTAAAACATTATGATAAAAATCTCCCATCTAATCACATTATTTATCTAGATTGTGTCAATTTGTATGGTTGGGCCATGTCAGAGCCAATGCCCTGCGGTGGGTTTCATTGGATAACTCCAGATCAATTTCTTAAAGAAACTGAAAAAGATTTACCAGAAAATGTCAGTTATTTTGATGAAGTTTCTAGATTATCATAGTTCGTTGCATGATCTACACAACGACTACCCATTTTGTGCAGAGTCTATGATGATAGATTACAGTTTACTATCACCCGAGCAACGAGCCATGATAACAGCAAATTATTCGATTGTTAATAAGTTAGTTCCAAATTTGTTAAAAAAAGAAATTACGTTATGCATTACAAAAATTTAAAACAAGCAGTAGATGCTGGACTAATTCTGAGAAAAGTCCATCGCGTGCTAAAGTTTAATCAGTCGAGGTGGATGGCAAATTATATTGATTTAAATACGAAATGTCGTGCTGTGGCTAAAACCGAATTTAAGAAAAACTTTTTCAAGTTAATGAACAACTCAGTGTTTGGTAAGACAATGGAGAATATTCGAAAGCGAGTTTCGATAGAAATTGTTAATGACATAAATCGCAGAAGTAAATTAGTTAATGATGATGGTTTTGTTAGTATCAAAATATTTAATGAAAATCTTGTTGCAATACAACGACAAAAGACAAATTTAATGTTAAATAAACCGATTTACGTTGGTGCAGCTGTGCTTGATATATCAAAGTGGCTGATGTACGATTTTCACTATAATTTTACCAAAAAGCAGTGGCCAGATTCAGAGTTGCTATTTACTGATACAGATTCGCTAGTTTATAATATAAATGTGAAAATATTTATCAAGATATTTACAATAATAAAGATTTGTTCGATTTATCCGATTATCCAGCATGTAGTGGATTTCAAGATAATTCGAATAAGAAAGTTATTGGAAAAATGAAAGTTGAATTTATGTTTATGCCAGTTAGGGAATTTGTCGGACTAAAGAGCAAAATGTATGCTGTCATATTAGATGACAATAAACTTACAAAAAAGCAAAAGGTATTCCTCGAGGATATGTGAAAAAGATGATGAATTTTGCCGATTTTAAAGCAGCGCTAAAGAATAATGTCAGTTTTATCAAAATAAATGTTATCAGAACAAATCATCATAAACTTGAAACGGATACAATTATAAAACGTGGATTAAGTAATTTTGATGATGAAAGATATTGCAGAGACGGAATTAATACACTAGCACTTGGACATTATGCAAGTAATTTTTTCTAAACATCAGAAATAATGTTCGAAAATTTAACATTAGTCGATGGAGTTAATAGCAAAATCAAAAAAATAATGGTTAATAACCAGCAATTATCATTTGAATTTAACGATGAAATTTCAGGTATTTGTTTTAGTAAATTTGACAGAATCAAACTCTCCCTTATCAGATCAGACGATAGCAAATATTTTAATTATCTCGAAAGTTTGCTAGACGAGCTTGCACTAAAATATGACAATTTTTATAATCCGATCAGTCAGCAACAATACACAAAAATTAATATAGACTTAGACTGGTCGAAGGTTTTTGTAAAAGGTAGTAAGTATCTTCTCAGTAAGATAGCAGTGAAAGAACTATTTGAATGTCGTCGAAAAGTAACCGGTAAAATTAAATTTTATTTATATTATTACGACAATAAATCATACTTAATAGCGAATGTTGAAACATTGTTCATTGGTCAAGAAATATAACTCTGTATCAGAACTGCATTTCCTCAACACGAAACCCATGAAGAAGGCTTGCCCTTCTGTTTTTAAAAGGGAGATAATACTGTTCCAGCTAAGTTTAAAATCTTTTGTAGTTATCGAACATAGCATATACTTCAACATTTGCTTTGTATTTTTATTTTATTTTTTTGGGCTAATAAATATAAAGAGCTGTAAATCTAATAGTAATTTTAAGACCTAAATCCTGGTGGCAGTTCTGTATTTGCCGAAATAACTAGCAATTCCTCTTGCATAAATATTAGTAAATAGGCTTATATAAACATAGTTACTGTCGATTCTCGCTTACAAGTTGAGTCCAACTGCAAACTGCACAGACCCAAATATGCTGTCGTATAATGCACCAGCAGATTTTTGGTCTGCGCAGTTTTGCTAGGAGTAATCAGTAAAACAAACAAGATAAACTCTGATCTGCAGGCGCATAATGCTATGGCAGATCTTTATCTTTTTGTCTGCAGTTAGCCTCGACTTGTAAGCGAGTACATACGGTATGCCATAATGTATATATACAGCGGCTGTGTATTCATTCAACCCACTCGTTGACATTATTGATTAGTATCCTTGGCAACGGTTGATCTATATACAGCCTCTGTATTCAGCCAACATTAGGATTTCGTTTTTCTGTACAAACAGATTTATATAGAAATTCTTTTAATCAAAAATCATGTATTTTCTCGATTTATTTAAAATAACGCTTTCAGAATCAAAAAATGTAGTGCAAAATTTCGTGTTTTCAAAATCAGAAAATGTAATGTTGTTTGGTAACTACATGATAATTTTTTTTAACATGTACTCATAACTGAATTTCATAGCTCAGTGTTGGAATGCTGGATTCTTATACTGACGCCCTGAGTTCGGTTCCCGTCACGGACAAAATCGACGGGTAGGCTCTGGACGCCATTTTTAAAAGGGTGGGGGTCCGGAGAAAACCTCGATATCCAACAAAAAAAATACACTCTCCCACCATGTCAACACGTGGTGGGTGCACTTTTGCACTCCCTGGGTGTTGACATGGTGGGAGAGTGTACAAAATTTGTTGGACGTAGATAAGGCCCCAGTTTGTATGTGCCGTCCCTGTAAATACGTTACTGTAAATATATGTAAATATGTAAATATATGTAAATACGTTACTGTAAATACGTTACTGTAAATATATGTAAATATGTAAATATATGTAAATACGTTACTATAAATATATGTAAATATGTTACTGTAAATACGTTACTGTAAATATATGTAAATACGTTACTGTAAATATATGTAAATACGTTACTGTAAATACGCTATTGTAATTAAGATTCTGTTCTTTGTGCCGTCCTTAATTAAGATTATATGTAACTGTGCCGTCTACAAAAAAACCTTGTATAAATATGCTACTGTAATTAAGATTATGTATATAATTGCTGTAAATATGCTTGCTGTAAATACGCTACAAAAACGGTCCTCTCTGAGGACCATTATTTGTATTGTTTTAAACAAATATTTATAGCTTTAGAAATATTGTTATCAAATAAAGCATCAACTATATTGTCAATAAATATCATTGGATCATCTGCCCAACCTCTTATTCGTTCGTCATTTTCAGTCACGAATAACCATACTGATCCATATTTTGGTGATATATGATAACCAACATTTTTGATACAATTGCTTATTATTTTAGTTGTTATGCCAGTATAGCTTGAGGCTGCCCTAATCGAATTAAATCTCTTACAAAATTTGTTTGTCAGATCAAATCCAACATGTCTCTTTGATTGACAAAAGGACATTTTATATTAATATTTTATTGTTTAATATAAACAAATCTACAGGTCTAGAATCCTCTTTGGGTTTCAAAATGTCATCATTTTCTGAGATAAAAATTTGGAGGAGGGTGGTTTTTTGAGGAGAGGGGGTCTCTGAGGTGGTGAAAAAAATGTCAGAATATATTTATTTTAGAGGGGGTGAGGGTTTCTGACCTAACACCCTCTTTGGTATAAAAACCTCAACTGTCCTTACTACTCATAGCCCTATCTTCGCCAGCCAAGATTCATTGATTCTTTATACAGTGATACGGAGTAGAATGTCATAGCGGGTCATGCCAGCGATGTATTGTTATGATCATTATTTTAATATATAAAAAATGGTTGTTGCGGTTACGCCAGGAATATTCCTTTTTTCCGAAAATTACGCTTGCGTATGGCACGTGTTGTTACAGCAACGTCGTTGTTACTTTCTACGCATTTCGATCTTTCAAAAGCAAAACCGTGTCCATTTTTAGTGAGATCCCTTTGTTGACATGACCCTGACCTTTAATAACTGCCGCTATAACATGTTGTCGAGGTGAAATACAATAATTTCCGAAGATTGGCTTCTAAAGCCTGTCATACGCCTTCATCGGCAAAAGGGGTGAGTGTTGGAGTGCAGGAAGGTCTGTGCAATTACATTGTTTTAACTTCTAATGGTCGATTTTAATCTGTGGCTAGTCATTTTTGATCGGAAATCACAGGAGTGGGTGGGTGGGAGCTTGTTGTTGTAATTATTAGGGTGTAAAGCGCTGATATAGATAAAACTTCACATCAAATGATCTGGACACAGGGAACCAAAAGTAGTCCGCAGAATTTATCGATGTGTAAAAAGTGCCAGATCAGTATCACGTGACCGTTTACATCCAATCAAAACGTAGAAAACGCAGTCAATTAGTAAAAATTGGAATTATATATATATATATATATATATATATATATATATATATATATATATATATATATATATATATA
>JAECUM010052057.1:5000-33343 GCA_016617855.1 Megalonaias nervosa | reverse complement strand
GAACTTCATCGGGATTCGAACTTTGGTTCATTTAGACCTTTTTAGCGATAGGACTTTTTTAAATTCTAGAATTAATTATTGGATTAGATTCACAAACCGTAAGTCCTTTTTCATATCTTTTACCTTGTTTTCTGGGGAAATAAATTATTTTGTTAAATTTTACAAAGCTTGTTGGCTTCACTCTTTTCTTTGTACTTTTGTACTAGCCTACACGTAACGATATATATATATATATATATATATATATATATATATATATATATATATATATATATATATATATATATGTGTGTGTGTGTGTGTGTGTGTGAATCAAGAGATGTATAAATTTTTCATTACAAGGAAACGAGGCTTGCCGACTCAACTTTTCCACCTAATGAAAAATGTAAACAACGAATGGTATAGCGAAGATACAGCGTACATACATTACATATATTTTATTTATATCACATAAAAATATCTATACTAGCAGTAAGATTGATTACAAGCAGCTGTGAATTGACGGTAATAATGAACTCTGCACAACCCAGTCCAGTGTGTCCACTGCAAAATGTAGTTGTTAACCTTTAACGAATAATCGTAATCTTCTTTGATAATTCATAAGTTGCTACTTTCAATTCTTTTAGCTTTTTGTTTTTATTCATATTGTTTAAATTAATATAAGACATATTTATGATTTAAACAAGAAAGATGGGTATAAGGAAGAAAGACGAGCACTACAAGCACAGATGGTTATCCAAGTGAACACTAAACGCGCTGGCTTTCATACCAGCTAGCATATTGAAACGAACTGGAAATATACACTAAGAGAAATGAGGAGCCAGCAAGAGGTAATTCAAACACTGAAATGTAATTACTGTTCATCAAAGTTATTATTATGATTTAATTATCTTTGCTACCAACTATACAAATGTTTCTATCCTCCATTTCGCTGGTATGTTTGTATGAAAGTTCAGAGAGAGAGAGAGAGAGAGAGAGAGAGAGAGGTGGAGTTGGGGAGAATTACCATAAAGGCATTTATTCATTGCTCATCTCTCTGTTTCTTTATTGGTCGAACAGTCTGCTGAATTACCAACCCACACAGTGATAAAGAATGGTTGAGGGAGGGTTGAGCGGCCTTCGGACATTATAATATTAAATAATGTTTTTAAACCCACATTAATAGGTTTTATAAATATGATGGAAGAAATGAAAATTAACAAAGTATTAAATAGGTTACAGTAGTACAAATCTTGACAGGCTATTGAAACTTTGTATCATTGGTGTTGTGAACATATTATTGTGCCATGGGAGAATCACAATTTGATATACTAACAATATTGAGATACCAAATTGCTGTATACCAACACTATAAAAGTCATGGAACATTTAACGTATGTATATGTTACGGCGGTACGAGATATAAGCTGCTTTTTACCTCTTCATTGGTGTCATTCTCATCCCCAGTGACGTATTCTCCGACATCCGCCACTGGAAGCATACAATATAAAAATGTTAGAAATTTTAAGGAAGGCCTCCAAATTACGATTGCTTTGTTTATATACGTTTTAACGGCACTTTTAACTCATTATGGGCTACATCATGAGGAGGAAATTCGAGCTAAGTGCCTTTCCCTAAGACACACCGCACCAGTCGACCCGGGAGTCGAGCCTGCGTTATTTCGATCAAGTCTGTTACTGCAACTATTCCAATAGTTGTGGAGATTTTTCCCACCCCCTTGCTCGCTTGCATTCTGTGTCTGTGTTCTTTGCTCATTTTGTTGCCTAGGATGGTATTGTGTGGCTGACTAATTATTGCTCATCATGTTGATTGATTTTGGTTTTAACACAGTAGTATATTTTTGCTTTCTATACAAAGGTTTAGTTTCCCCAGGTCCCTCAGATAAATTTAGATTCAGACAGAGTGAATGAAAATGGATTGTTACATATCAGATACTTTCATAAAGGTGTCGTGGTTCGCTTTTTTGAAGGACCTGCAAGAAGGTGTCGCGCTTTGTTGAGTCGACGGACCTGCAGGAAGATGTCGCGGTTTGTAGTATTGAAGGACCTCCGAGAAGGTGTCGCGCTTTGTTGTGTTGAAGGACATGCAGGAAGATGTCGCGGTTTCCAAAGTCAAAGGACCTGCACGAAGATGTCGTGGTTTCCAGTGTCAAAGGACCTGCAGATATTTACCAATATGTCGTCACATTCTTTCATGCCCACATCCCGTCATTGAATTAGGTCAAATACAACGATCTTGTCTATAGAGATGAATCGCTGGGTGATGAAGAACTTGCATTTGATTTGAAACTGCTTTTAGATCCTGACTTCTTACAGCATCATTATCATGGGCAACTGTATAGTTTACATGCAAAACATGTTAAAGACCTTTTTGGCAACGCTCTTACATATTATAATACTTTAATTGTACTGTCTCGATAAATAATATTCATGTAATAGATAAGACATGTTCCTTGCAAAGATAAACTAATACAAATACCAAATACATTTGCCACAGTTTAATATTATCATTTAGTTTGAGGAAATTTTCTTATAAGAATTTATGACAAATAAAACCACTACGGGTATCACAACCAAAATCAGCCATCGAGTAGCCAAAAATCTCCTTGTCTTCCCCCAAAAATGTAAGTCAAGACCGTTTGGTTGGTCGTTATTCCAGTAATGGAAGGAAATTTGAATAGTGTCACTCTTAACTGCAAGGAAACAGTAATATTGATCCCCAGATGCTGCAGTAGTAGTAATAATAGTAGTAGTAACATAAGAATCAATAGGAAGATCACGGACCTTTCAAGGTCGGGAAGGCGAGCTGTATGTAATATGGTGGAATATATATGCCAAACTTGGAAACATTTCCTGCGTCTAGTCATAACTCACGTAACCACAAATACAGACCTTTCCCACCAACTTGTGTAAAACCAATGCAACTCTTCTTTAGCAATTTATTAATCATGTTTATTAATCACCATATCCACGTTGTTTCAATATCTTATTATTTGACTGCCAGGGCTACCTGGCGCACGCTGATCGCAAAGGCTGTTGAACTAGTGTAGGATGACTGGCGCCAACGCCTTACAGCCACGAAAGGAAAACCGCACATCTCAGCATCCCAGACCATCATGTCTACCGACTTCCCATGCCCAACCTGTAACATCATATGTGCATCCAGCTATAGGCTCACGAGCCCAATGTGTAGTCACCGTTGGCTGCACAAGTAGTGTCATCATCGGACACGATGGACAACCGAAGGAACGAAGGAAAGATACAACCCGAAAGGTAGCCTGCTGTGCTGCTATTAGAAATTCGACAAGGTCATAATGTACCGTTTGGGCCAAAAAGGTCTCAGAGTAAAAACCTAGAGACAGTTATCTCTGACCTCCACTCCACGTGTTGGATAATATTGGTAAGGGCTCAATATATTCAAAATGTTGATGTTTGATATGCATAGTTTGGATGTATACTTTCTTGGCAAATCGCTCTACTGAAATAACGTGTTTCGTGGTATTGGTTGAGAAAACTTGTTTATATCCCATCACCGTATGTGTGAGTGGTTTCGCATTTGCAACATTTGAAAGTCTGGACCTACTACAAATTTGGTGAAATATACTTGCTGTGATCCGACTTTGGCTTTTCCAAACATCAGATTGACACTGTTCAGTAGTAGCTTTGTTGCATTCAGCTATTTGCTGATCAAACAGTCTTATTTTCTCAAGCAACATTTCTTTGAATTGATCTTAACTTACTTCATTTCTGATACTTTTAGCTACGTCCAGCAATGATAATAAACACACAGCCTTCTCAACGTTGTGCCTTCTTTTCTCCATTTTTAATGAAAACCAAGAATTTGGCACTTTTCTTCTAAGGAGTGTATGTTTCTATGATCTGAATCATGAACATCTTGATACAGTAGTAGGTGAAAACCAGGTTTCTGACCCAAAGACTCCACTCCCACCCCCAAACAAATACAAAATACCATCTCGTCACCACCCTCGAAACCATTTGATATTTCTTTTTGTATTTGAATACGACCAGGTTTCTAGCCCAAATACATTTTGATCTCGACATTTAGGTGACGATATTTGTTTGAGTGGGAGTGGGGTCTTTGATCCAGGGACTCTGGTTTTCATCTACTACTGATACAACATTACAACTACTTTGTAGTTGGATAAAATTTAAAGTACTTCTTCATCTACTGTCAACGTATCAAATGTAGATATAAGAAATATTTCATTGTCACGATTATACAACAAAACTTTATTTTTCCGCTTACTTTTCGATGACACTCAAATAATTGTTTCATTGCTGTTTTACTAAGTGGATACTTGCTGCCCTTAATTGTAACATTTGACCGATATAGATCAATGTTAAGTTTTAGTATGTTTTTGTTGACTGATTGGATCATGGAAGTCATTGTATTGCGACATAAGCTCATCACTCAATTTGCTCGAGATAATTAAAATATTTGCTGTCGTCTGATTTAATAAATGAGAGTTTTAGTTTATCAAATTTACTAAAACATATACCTGAAATTTCATCATTAATTTCAACTGTTAGTGGTTGGATATCAATCGTTAATTTTTTAATTCTGCTGCTACTTCCGTCAGTTTCTGTTAAATTTTTGAACATTATTTTTAAAGTTTAGACAAAATTAATTAAAGATGATATCAAGCATGTCATAAGCATTGTATGTCAGATAATGACCAAGTGCCAGCGTATTGATTCCGTCAACGAAGTATCTTTTATCATCAAAATTACTTAATCCACGGTTTATGATGACGTCAGTCTCAAGTTTGTGATAATATGTTCTAATGACATTTGTTTTAATAACACTATCATTACCAGCGTTAAGCGCAGCTTTAAAATCATCAAATTTCATACATTTTTGTACATACCCGTGAGGTATGCCTTTTGCTTTTTTGTTAGTTTATTGTCGTCGTGAAGCACGGCATATATTTTACTGCGGAGTCCTACAAACTCTTTTACTGGAGTAAACGTAAACTTGTCTTTCATTTTTCCAATAACATTTTTGTTTGTGTCGTCGTAAAACCCACTAATGCTTGCAAAATCCGAAAGATCAAATAAATCTTTATTATTATAAATACCATTATAAACGTCTTCACATTTTATCTCCAATACTAACGAATCAGTGTCAGTAAATAATAACTCTGGTGATCGCTGCGCGGTTGTCCAATGCATTTTAACAAAATTATAGTGAAAATCATATATTAACCACTTTGATAGATCAAGTACAGCTGCTCCAACGTAAATTGTTTTCTTTAACGTTAAGTTTGTTTTTCTGCGCTGTATTGCAACAAGATTTTCGTTGAATATTTTCATACTAACAAAATCATCATCATTTACAAGTTTATTTCTACGGCCGACATCATTTATAATTTCAATACTAACTCACTCTCTAATGTTTTCAATTGTCTTACCAAATACAGAGTTGTTCATCAGCCTGAAAAAGATTTTCTCAAAGTCAGTTTTAGCAATACCTCTACGTTTAGTATTTAAATCAATATAATTTGCCATCCACTTTGATTAAACTTTAACACGCGATGAACTTTACGTAAGATTAAACCAGTATCTACTGCTTGTTTAAATTTTTTTATAACGTAACACGTAATGTTGTTTATTTAACAAATTTGGAACGAGCTTATTAACTACCGAATTTGTAGCAGTTTGTCATCTTCCGTTGTTCAGGCGATAACAAACTATAATCTATTATCATTGATTCTGCACAAAATGGGTAATCATTATGTAGATCGTGCAACGAACTATGGTAATCAAGATCAACTTCAACACAATAACTAAAATCCTTTGGTAAATCTTTTTATGTTTCTTTGAGAAATTAATCTGGAGTTATCCGATGAAATCAGTAATGCGGCATTGGTTCCAACATAGAATAGTCGTACAAATTATTTGTATCAAGATAAATAATATAACTACACGGAATATTTTTATGATAATTTTTTAAATATTTATTATTAGCAATTGTGTACCGTTTTATAACTCTAATGCCGCCTCTGATACCATGTTCGATAAAATTAAACATGTCAACATCTGTCAGCAGCTCCAACTCGATTTTACTTGTTTTTAGCAACGCGTCCCATGATAGTCCAGGCGCAGAATAATACCAACATGGATCTAGTCCGTAATTGTCATAACTAACTCTACCAAAACTTTCAAATACGTCTGCTAGCAATAGCACGTCGGTTTTCAAATACAGATCATGATAATCACCAAATGTTTTACAGTTGAATTTACTCTACATTTCTCTCCCGTAATTGTACGCATCATCTATCATATTTTCATGTTTTAGTTGCGAACAAAATTTATCTTTGTCAGGTAGTGAAGTTTCGTCAAATCCGCTCCAATCGCCAAGATACTCGTACGGAAACACTCCCTTTTTGTTAGAGAGACGTAGTTTTCACCAAAACAGTTTTTCAAATAATTAAATCTGCTACAACCACGAACTAGCTCATCCAACGGCGCTGCCATAAACTGCAGACTGTCAAGAAAACGTAATTTACCTAACGCAACTGACACATACTTTCCAAAATTATTTGGAATGCATTTTATCACGTTGTTAAGTTTTAGTCGTGCTTGAATCTCAGCGTCACCAAACGCTTCTACTCTTATGTGACTGTCATAGCCCCTGAAATTATGTAAAACAACTGGAATAAAATCTGGTGCATGAAATTTTAGATTACATTTGTCATGTGCTGTTCCACGATATTGGCCAGTTAAATGACAATGATCATACATTCGATCATCGCATAACTGCTGCTCACAAATATGACAATTAACTGCCTTAGCGAAATCAATTTCTTGTACGGGCGTTAATTTTTTCATCGGAGTTATTTTTGATAGTTTATTAAAGATTTTTTTAATAACCAAACAGCTGGACTTTCTGAATCATCACTTTTACAGCGATACAGTTTTATTGGCGTTGACAAACTATCATTAGCGCAACAAACTACTTTATAAGCAACTCCGCACGGAACATGCTGTTGTATTTGTCTTGTACTTGATTTATTCGGGCTATTTTCTGCGCCAGCTACTGGAACAAGTAAACATTCAAAATCAGCGTAAATAACAAATGGAATCTTTAGCTAATGATTATAGTTTTTAAATTTTAATATTTTTCTTTATCTTTAGGCATTGTTATTTTCTGTACTTTAACACAATATTTCGGATGATCCTGTAATCTTCTATTCGGTTGATTTGGTTTATTTTTATCCTCCCTAAACCCTTGCAAGCAACGATAACAAAAGAATTTTTTACTTTTATATTTGTTATATTGTCGCCCAACTAGTCCGTTGAAATTTTTTATTCAAACATAATGATTTTTTTTTAAAAAAAAACAAAATAATTATTGTTGACTGATTAGCAGCAGATGAAATATATCTCGGATAAACATTTTCGTTTTTGTCAAAACCAAATACATTAACAGAAATAATATTTTGTTTTTCAAACTTTGGTATTTGATTCTCAACTACTGGAAAATTGATTCCGTTAAAGTCTAACTCGTGTGTATATTGTAAGTATTTTTCAACTCGATCGGCCTGTTTATCTTGCGGGTGCCTAGCAGAGAGAATTGACCACTTTAAACACTTTTCACTGTAGTTTTTCACATTAATACATCATTTTTTGTTTTTAATCTACCAAAATAATTTTATCGTTAATCGGCACTATGTCTAGTCCATCGCCCGACATTTTTGGTGCTGCCATAAGAAATGTATTTTTTCTTCTACCGCAGATCGCGCAGATACTTTTTAACATTATTCTGTTATTTTTTATTTTTCTGTTCTGTCTTCTTTATTTTTAGTTTTAGTTTTACATTTGAGACAATATGTTGACATTCTTTATCCTTAAGTTTAGACAAAATTTAAACTCTCCAAAAGTTTACTGCAAGTGTATCATTAGCGTAAGAAGGTTCTTTGTCAAACTGTAAGATAAACTTTAGAAAATTATTGCTTCTGAACATCTGTTTTACAAACATTATACAATAATATCCACAAGCTGAGGTTCCAACCGGTTGAAGTTGATTGGAGGAATAAGTTCTTTTTTTGTATTTTCTGCTAATATATTTTTTTATTGCATCGCTCGGAGGAAGTCCAAATGAGTCAAAATAATTATTGTTGTAAACTGCAACCCAGTGCGTGCCAGATCCATCATTAAAATCTTGTACATTAATTACGCATGATCCACCACCTGCTTGCACTACGCCAAGTTCATCTTTAGAATAAACTCCACGAAAATTTGTTATTTATTTTAGTTTGTCAAGTTTATCAAAGTTACTTAACGCTTTTATCGTCTGGTCCCCGGAAGCGACCTATTCCAAGTAGATTGGGCAACAGACTTCCCGCTATTCCCGCCAGTAGTGGTCCGATGAACCCGCCTTGCATTTTTCGCGCTGTTTTCTTTTTCTTTGACTTTGTCGTTGTCTTTCTCGGACGCTTTGCTTTTGGCATTTTTATTTGATAGTGCTGGACAAAATTTCGTTTGATACCGTCACCAGACACAACCTTTTTAGTTGCGCCTGATATTGCTCCAGATGCTGTTGCTATACCCAACGTTCAAAGCACCGACAAAAGGTTTGCTAGCACAGTTTTAGCTATTGTTGCAAGTGCTGGTCCAAGAAATCCCCCTTCAATTGCCATACGTGTTATTTGTGCTACTGAAAGATTAAGAAGAAACGGTTTACTCTTATCGAGCTTGTTTACTTGTGTTTGAGTTAACATTAGTTTTCTTTCAGCGGCACCAGCGGCAACACCTTTGGTGTTGGGACTAAATTTTAGTGAAACTTACTGTCGTTTGGCAACAGCAGTTGCTAGTTTTTTTTTAACTTGACCCGGGGTCAAGTATATTTCTTTTGTAGTATATTTCGTCGATGATTTCATTATAAAATTTGTTAGATTAAACTTGGACTGTCATTTTACTCTGAACTGAGTCAATAGTTATAAATCTGTCACTGAAAACTAGCGCATAAAATTTGTACGGCTCACCAAGAGCAGCGCCTAATAACCACGTAACGTCTATAACTGCGGTTCATCCAATAGCTCATTCAGAATGTTTACTAACTTCAAAGTAAAAAATTGGGTAAAGTGATCGAAACTCTTCAACAGAAATTTGACATCCACTGAAGGCATCTTGATATTTTTGCATGGCATCCATCAAGTACATGTACGGCCGTAACAAGTCTCTTGTAACATCCTCAGCAACGTTACACTCGATCGCTCGTTCAGGATATTGTTTTGAATTAATTCGAACAAATATTCGCCTGACATCAGCGTTATCAAATACAGCGTTGTTAAACTCTTGATCACTGCGTCGTGCTTGTCGCTGAAATACAATAAACAGATGTCGTGGTAGTTGCTCGCTCGGCGCAGTTATAACACGCCATGTATAGTCGGTTATATTTGGAAGAGTTGTTTGATATACTTTTTTTACTGAAAATATATCTTTTTTGTATATGTTGACAACATGTCATTAACTTCTACTGATTTTGCAACTGATGGAGTTATTCGTAGCATCCACAGCACGAGTCTGGTGATAACAAATTGTCCCTCAGCTACTCCGCCAGCATGAAGAATGCAATCGGCTTTGTAATGTATCATAGTATGTTTTACTCCACAAAAAGCTTTGATGTAGTCTCGACAAAATCCAAACACTGTACTCAGCGGCAGCATCATCGTTATCTGGCGAGATTCCGCGGCAAACGCTTCTCTTTTAGCAAACCCCTCATTATAATGTTGTTGCCATTTATTTGTAACAGTTAATCTAATTGAATCTCCTATTGCAGCTGTATCATTAGCAGCCGGATTTGCAATAAGATTATTATTGCCCGTGGCAGGTACACCAGCGACAGTATAAACCTCGCTCGACACGGCAGTTCCAGTTCTAGTATCTTTGAACCACATCATATTTGTGGCAATAGATCTTGAGTAATCGTCACTAAACGAAACAATATTTAAGATTGTACATGCAACTGGCAAATACATTGAAATATCTTCTACAGTTTGATTAGATACTTGATAACATGCACTCCTAAACAAGCTCCAGCCATTGTTGACAAGTGCAATCTCCGCACCAGTTGCAATATCGCCACCAAGTGCGGTTAGTATTTGTCCACGCACTTCCAACACTGCCTTGTGTGGCAGCAGAAATACATCTTCATCTCGCGTATTAAAAGTTTTCATCAAGATACTGAACGTACTAAAATTATATTGCTGTATCATCGGTAGCATATGTTTCTGTTAAATCGAGGTAATTTTTAACTGACATTTTTTTATTTTATTGTATCACGCAATATTGTTAAAACGCTGGAACTATTAGGGTTATTTTCTTGATTAATTGTTGTACAATTTGCTCACCTTTTGGCGATAGAAGTTTTTTTTTTTTTTTTTGTAGATATCATTGCACATTTAGTATCTTCCGTTGGCGCAATTTCTGAAATAACCTGTTTAATTTCAGATGCGGTCACCGTTGGTGTCTCTCCTTTTATCTTGTCAGCAATTTTTGTCCAACAGCGGTTGCAGCAGCAAATGTTGCTACTGTTGCAAAAGCTTTTGATGCGTCCAGCGCAATTGGCGCAACTTTATTTACTATTCCAGGTACGTTTTCAACAATCTTTGAAAATATATCTCCAAAAATCCTCCTACTATTTTTCGTCTGTACATTTCTCTTTTATACTTCATTTTTATATTTGTTGGTTGTATAAAATTTGTTAGTTGTTTATATCTGTTTGCTTTACAAAATTAAAACTATTGCACGGATCGCAAGAGTAAGCAATAAGTAACAGTTTCGTTGTTTAAATGTGGCTGTCGTCCAGATTGATCGGTTAATTGCATGCTTATTTCTGTTATTTGATTTTCGGCATTTAATGGATAATAAATTGCTTGTCGTGGATTAACTTGCATTAATGACCCTGGTGGAAGATCTGGTGAAGAACTGTATATTGTTTGTCCTTGACTACACCGCGCAGAATAAGAACCTGGTGCAATAGAACAATTTATCAAAATTGTATTTACATCAGTAATATTTACTGGAAAATCCCCGTAATACGTTACGGTATGTTCTGTGGCATATCCGTATTGTTGATTAGTAAATCCTAAAAACGATGCAATACTTGTTGCTGATAAAAAAATTTTAGCGTTATTCTAGCACGTAGTGTATTATAGTTTGGAGTTAGCTCGAAATTGTCTGTAGCGTTTGCAACGCCGCCATCATTTCTTGTTATTAATTCTTTGATTGTTTTATTAAGATCAGTTACATTCTAAACACCTTGTGGAATTTTATATGATATCCACGCTGGTGCTACTGACTGAAATATAAAATCGTCATTGACGCCAGTTTTTACATTTGCAATAGAGTGCCATGCTGAAATCAATCCAAATTCATATTGTAAATATGGATTAAGATGTATCGGCGGAATATAATTTATAGAAGATTTTGCGCCGTCCCTTGTTTGTAACGAATCAAGCAATAATGTTGTTGATGTTAGTGACATTGTTTATTTTTCCAAATTATATATTTTTAAGTTCTTTTTCGTCGTTGAGATAAAAAATTAGCCAATAATATCGTTATGCAAAATTTCATATTCATCTGACGATACTAATCCGCTTGATCGAAGATCATCGAGTATATCTACCATCTCATTGTCAATTTCCGTGCTAACATTTCCAGCTTCTTTCAATAATATTAGTAACATTAATTTACCAACCATTTCAAAGGTTGATGTAAATAGACGAACGCAGGAGTCTGCGACAACTGATCCAGTTTATTTCTTAAATAATTTTTCTAAACGTTTACGATAGTAAACGTCAAATACCCTCTTAACTTTTGTCATAATCTTTTTTCTAGTTCGATATTGTTGTGCTGCTTGATAAAAATCCTAGCAATAATACCCTCTCTTAATCTGTCATAAAGCGAAAGAAGATCCTCATGTTTTTTTCAACTTTATCCATTTCGTCGAAAGTTTTCTTACCTTTATTAACAATATCGCTTAGTTTTTTTAGGCATATTATATCTTTCAGGTGACCAAATTCTAATCGAATTAAAATCATTAGTATCATGATTAACTAAAACTCTTAAATAATCTTCATCCGTTATTTTAATTTGCGCATTTCCTTTTTAATTTTTTTTTGTTCATCAATATTCATAAATTTTACAGTTATCCCCCCGATCTTCTTTGTTCTTTTTCTATGTTCTCCAATTTTGTTGCTAAATCTGCTAACAATAATCTTTGTTCCTCTGTTGTTGTATCTGCTAAGTTTTGCTGAAGCGCAAGTGGATCGGCAATTATCCAGTCTAATTCAGTCTGTCGAGCAACAGGATTGGCAATATTCGCTACAAGCGCCTCGGCAATTTTTCTAGTTTCTTCTTCTGATCTTTTTCCGAGAAAATCAAGCAGACCTGTTTCTTTTAATTTTTTAAGTTCTTCTTCAGATAGTTGTAGCCTCGGTAACAGGCTTAAAAAGTTTGGAGGTTTCTTCTGCAGCAGCTACTTGTCCACGACGTGCTTCTCCTACTTTCTTTTTAAACATTGCCTGAGACTGAGCAAGTTTTTTTAGTGACTCTAAATGTTTTTGATACCTAATTTGTTTTTCCATTTTATTTTAATAAGTTTTATAAAATTTCATCCCTGACTGTTAGTGGTAAAACTTGTCAATGCAGCAACAAAACATTTTTGCTGGATCACGTGCAAGTTTATCAAAAATAAAGAAAGTATATTTGCCTTTTGTTGCGTCATGATATAGCTCAATAACTTTATCTTTTGTTACATCTCCACATTGTTCATTTGCAATATTTCTTACATCAACGTTGTCGAGGTTGGGAAATAATATAAAACAACTAGTATTTCGTCTGATAAATCTGTCGACGTTGTACAAATCTTGCACAAGATAAACAGCATTACATTTTTATTACGCGACAATGAAAAATATGATTTTATTTTATTCATTTCCTCATTATTCAGCGGAATATCATCAAATACAACTATTTTATGCTCAGTTGAATTAAGTTCGTTCACTGGAATTAAATCCACAGGTTGCCTAATAATAAAAATATCCTCACCTACGCCAAGTTCGTCGCGCAGTTTGTCTTTGTAATTACTAAGTAACTCGTATTTATCCTGCTGCGGATAAATTATATAAATGTCAACTCCATCGTAGTTAAAATTGTCGTTAAACAGCAAATTCATTAACAAATTTGTTTTCCCAGACCCAGTTCGGCCAAAAATAAGATAATGACAATCTGGTAGTTCGTTGTTATGTTTGTGTTTGATTAGTGGCTCAGTATCGAAATTTAATATTGTTGACATTGTATTCTTTTTTTGCTACATTAAACTGATTTGGTCAGACAACTATGCAGTTAAGTTTTGTCAGACAACTATGCAGTTGAATTTTGTCAGACAATAGACAATAATAATGAGCTATTACATAAAATTCGGAACAACTTTAAACGACTCAATAACTACAACTACAACAGCAAATGGCAGCGTTGACTTGTCAGGTTATCTAAAGATGACAGGCAACTTGTCAATGTCAAATCAGCGAGTTTTAGGACTAGAAACAACATACCCACCAGTTAACGTAGTTAACACACAGGCAGTAAGTTACGCACAACCAAAGTTTGTCGACGATATTAAACTTGATAAAACTGGCGGAACAGTTACTGATGATGTTGATGTGTCAGGCAAAAAAAATAATAAACGTAGAACCTGTTTACCCACAGCCAAATTTAAATCAAACTCAAGCAGTAAGCTACTTAAAATTAACATCTGTTGATGACAGTAAACTTGACAAGTCATGTGGAACACTTACTGGTAATATTGACATGTCAAGCAAAAAATTATAATAAACTTAGAAACCGCGTATCCACCGCCAGACTTAAATCAAACTCAAACAGTATGTTATTCGCAGCTAAAATCTGTTGATGACAGTAAACTTGATAAGTCAGGCGGAACGGTTACTGGTAATATTGATATGTCAAGTAAAAAAAAAATAAACGTAGAAACTGCTTACCCACCTCCAAACTTAAATCAAACTCTAGCGGTAAGTTAATCACAGTTAAAATCTGTTGATGACAGTAAACTCAAATAAATCAGGTGATACGATGACCAGCAACATTGACATGTCTGGCAAGAAAATAATAAACTTAGAAACTTCTTATCCACTTCCAAACTTAAATCAGTCTCTGGCAGTAAGATTTTTACAGTTAATGTACATCGACGATATTAAACTTAATAAAGCCGGTGATACAATGAGAGATAATCTTGACATGTATGGCAAAAGAATAATAAATTTAGAAACTGCTTATCCACCGCCAAACTTAAATCAAGCTCAGGCGGTAAGTTACTCACAGTTAAAATTAGTTATTGATAGTAAACGTAATAAATCAGGTGGAAGAGTTACTGGTGATATAGTATTGTCAAATAACTCAAAAGTAACAGGACTATTGATAAACTCTCCTCCAGCTGGCGATACAGATGCTATTGGTTATGCACAATTGCATGGAACACTTACCGCTTATTTACATTTATCCGGTGGTACAATGACCGGGTCAGTCAAAATGGGCGGAAAGTTGATATATAACATTCAGTTTGACAATACAACGCTGGCCAATGATGATTGGCAAGCAAATGTCAGATTCGTTAAAAATAATTTTGTTAAGTTATCCGGAGACACAATGTCAGGAACGTTAAACATGGGCAGTAATAAACTAACATCATCGTGCGTTCCAGCGATAATGTTGATTTAACAAACAAAAAATACGTAGACGACACTGAAGTAGTATTACGAGCTATGATTCGGACTTACTTGCCTTTGGTCGGTGGGATGATGACAGGAGTATTGGACATGGGCGCCAATAAAGTAACGTCATCGTACTTTCCAATACTTGCGACTGATTTAGTAAATAAAGCTTATGCTGAAACCATTATTGCTGATGGACAAAATAGGCTAAAAATTCTGCTGGTTTAATTCCATATTGCCCTCATCCATCCACAAACGTAAAAAAAAAATGGATTTTCAGTATCAGCATCGTCGGTGTATAATACAACTCAATATGACTGAAATCATGTTACTACTTCTAATGATACAATAAATGAGTGGGGGGTTCTTGGTGGATCAAGTAGCAGTTATTGGATTAAAGTCGAATGCCCATCCGCAGTTGCAATATGGAAATTTAGTGTAACATGACGTTATAGCAATGCTGAAAGATTTCTTGACTGAAAGTTAGAGGGATCAAACAACAATAATGTTGGACCACTTTATATACTGCAATAAGTTATCCAATCGGATCTACACCACTAGAAATTTCTCTACAAACAGCATCTCATGTCAAATATAAGTATAACAACTAATCCAGGGCTGTCATTTTGGCAATTGTTTTCACTAGATGATTTAGTATAACACTATAAAATAATTACTGATCCAGCTATGATAGGTCGTCAAAGAATTTTATGACATTTTTGATGAAACCTTAAGTGCTACAACAGATAAAGAAGCAGTCGAGAAAGAAGCAGTTGAAAAAATTAACCAGATGAAAAACCAGCGTTATTTATTTTTAAAAGACACATCAATAAAATTATCTGAACAGGAAATTAATTTTATTAGCGTTATGCAAATTCGCGAACCCAACCTAAAACAAGCAATGAAAGATTTCCATATTATTAGCAGGTACTGTCATCCCGACGATTGTCGTGAAGAACAAAATTGAGTTGAAAGTATACTAAAAACTATTGCTTGAACTTAATTTTGAAACTCTAGATATTATCAATAAAACTAATCTGATAAAATCATGAGTGCATGGCGGACGACAGCAAGAAGAGACTCGAGTAAACAACCTATATAATTGCCTAAACAAACTAGCCGAATCAAAAAAGAAAACCTTAAGAAAAGACAGAAAATTCAACGACAATTTTAAAAAACGAGTAATATTTAAAAGGCTCGGTATGTACTATCATAACAAGCAAACAAAAACAGACCTTGCTAAGTCGATAAGTGCAGAGTTAGCTATAAAAGCGTACGTAAATGCAATGATATCGTTAATAAAGCGAATTCTAGAATTTGATCCTGTTATTGTTAACGAATCATTAAATCTAATAAATGAATTTAATCAAGAATTTGATAATTTAAGTGATTATCAGAGGAAATGTTTTAGATGAAGTTAAATCAGTTGTAACTGAGAAAAAAAAAATTCGCATTATGACATTAGTGAAGCAAATGATGATTTTCCGCCACCATCACTCTATCGATCTAGACAACTATCGTTTATAAATTATTATGGCGGAACTGATAAAATTTACGACAACCCTTTTTATATTGATCTTCTAAACAAAATTTATGATCTACTTCCTGAAGATAAACCAATAAAAAAGATTTACGCCATTTTCTTACAATAAATTTTACTATAGCTTATGCAATTATTAGGCAGTATCTGATTCTTAAAAATTTTACATTAGATGAAATTGCTCTGGTACTTGGGTTTATTGATGAAAGCGAGGAAAAAGCTAAAGATTTGGTAAATGATACATATTTCACTTATAAGTTTGAAAATAATACACACTATGATAAATTTTACTCGTATGCTTGGCTAAAGAGAAATGAGGTACTAACAAAAAAAGAATATGAAAATAGTGCCTCTCAAGTTTATGACAAATACTGAGATTTTATGGCTGATTCTGCTAATGTTGAGTTTAGAAAATCTCTTGATGCTGTTGTTGGCGCTAGAACATTCACTATTGGGTAATTGATGCCAATTGTGTAATAATAATATTATAAAAAAGAAAAAAGTGAGAAAACAAATTATTGATTTCAATCATGTCTCAGAAAATATTTCAAAATCCAATCTTGACGCTCTAATGCAATATTATAAAAACTACCACAAAAATCTCTGGTGCGCAAAAATATGTTATAAATATTACAGCAGAATAATTCAAGTAATTTCATATTTACCGCTGTTGCCGGTATAGTTTCCAGCGGAGCAATGTTAAATCCGTTTTTGTTAATTATTTCCTGAATTGGTTTTAGTTTATCAACTGCGTCAAAACGAATTGAGCCGCGATTTGAAACAAAAAAAAAAACTAAAAAATAAAAAATAAAAAATGCCCGCAAAACAGCAAGTATAACTTATAAAAAGTTCTTATATAAGATTAGATCTTATTTACGTGGCGTGAAGTATGACATGGACGATTTAATTCGCGAGCTCCATATAACTGATTGTATGTTGACAGATATTTTGCCAATGAGAGTAAGTAAGCATAAAAATCGCTATCAAAAAACGTATCAGTGTATTAGTCAAGATAATCTTTCTAATTAATTTTGTCTAACAATGCAAATATAAATTTTTTAAAAAATATTATATCATTAGTAGGTGAAAACCAGAGTTTCTGGATCAGGGACCCCACTCCCACTCAAACCTCTAAACAAATATCGTCACTTAAATGTCGAGATCAAAATTTATTTGGCTAGAAACCTGGTCGAATTCAAATATAAAAAATATCAGGTGGTCTCGGTGGTGGTGACAAAATTGTAATTTGTATTTGTTTGGGGTGGGTGGGAGTGAGGTCTTTGGGCCAGAAACCTGGTTTTCACCTACTACTGATACTGCTTCTTCGACAGTAAAGCTTCTTTCTTTTTCGAATTTTCCTTTACATCTGTTATAGTTTCGACTATATTGTATTGTTTTCTCTTTACTGTTACTTTTGTTGGTGGAATGTTCCATTTACATGCTTTGCGTGTGGATGACGTTTTTGTAAAAACCTGTCTTTATAGGATGATCCAACCGGAACAGCAATCCAGCTATATCGTTATAAGATCCAAGCATCCCTTCAGTGCACGTGCAGTGACCCTTAATGATATCTCTTCCTAGTGTACTCCGTGTGCCTCTTCTCTCAGGAACCCACAACCTGTTTACTGTGCACTCCTGAGATGGCGATACCTTCGCCTATCCTCATAGTACAGTAGGCATTGTTGGGCCTTATGTCATGCAACAAAATTTATTAACCCATTTGCATGCAATGTATCTGTAGGTTTTACCTTCCTTATATTCAATCATTAATCTGTGCACACTTTCTGTTGGAGTCTTGCTGTTCAGGTACGTAAATATGTCTATTATCTAAAAAGAGGCCGCCATTCTGTCATAGCTGTTTTTCCACCTTTCCATCCGTCCATCCTAAGGATCTGGTATAACAGCTCTTGCAACGATTCGTATTTTTGTCTTTCCAAGAACAAAATGTCCTGTAACAAACAGAACGTATAATGAAGATTGGGTTACTAAGACCGATACATTATGTTCTGAATATTCAGTATGTGTGTATGTCTTTATTGAACTGGGATATTTTTGTGGAATTGCTTCCTTGTTTATTTCTACAGATAGAAACATTAGTTGATATAAACGAGCAAAGTATAATGATAAAGCATTTATGTTGTTGTTGTTGTAGGGTTTAGCGCCATTTTTCAGCACAAGATAGGCTATACATGGCGGCCAGTATCAGTGGTCGAGGAAGAACCCGGGAAAAGCCCGGAAAGAACCACCAACCCACGAGAAGCTACTGGCATGCTTTCACACATACCCACATTGGCCGAACCCGAGACTCGAACCCATGCAGACAGAAGTGAGATGGCAATGATCCGTAACGGTGAGCGCTTTAGACCACTCGGTCACTAGGGGTCCCGATAAAGCATTTATCTAAAAGATAAAACATCATGTACATATATATATTACTTGGTCATAAATAAATTTTCTCATACATCCGGTCTATACTAAACAAAATGGCGGTGACAATGAAACTGTTTCGATGTATTGCTCTCAACTTTTATGCTATTGACAACTGCCCTGACATGCATAAAATACTAGGCCATCATATTAAAGATGATAGGACCTCAACTGAGATATATTCCGTTCCTTAAGTCAAGGGTATAAACTAAAAAGACCCCTCTCTTCTCTCCGGCTGGTTTCGTTTTAGATACTACTATAAGGTCTTAAAAGGGGCGTGTAGACACCCTAGAGGCAATGGGTCATACAAGGACGTATGTTTCGCAACAAAGAAGTGATGACACATAAGCTGGAATAGCTCATTGTACAGCTATATAGTGATCATTTCTAAACCTTTGTTTCTCGATGGTATTTGTTTACGTCATGGGTACCAACTTGTGCAATAATTTTAATATTATCTGTTTATGACAGCACTAGTCACGTCCCTTCAAATAAAAGGTATGAAAATATTTTCTTATAGTTCTTTATTTACTCTTTATATTATGTTAATATACAAAATGATATGACATAACTTAATCACATGAGATTGTCAAAACAAACATTGTTTTCTCATGGTAGATTAAAGTGTGAAGAATTATTGTAATTTTTAAGACAAAATAACCTTATTTAAGCATTACATCCCTAATGAACATTTCACAAAGTTTATGTTTCTACGCATCCATAACAATTATTTAAAAAAATAAAACAGATTACGAAAATAAAGAAAATAAGCACGTAATTTGATGAAAAGATGAGAAACGAACATTCAGATTTCTTTAAGTAACATTCAAATGAATTGTATGTTCTTCTCTTTATAGTCTTTTAATATCCTCGTCTAACGAGTCATTTTAGTTCTCAAAATCGTTTGATGAAGTCTTTTTGATCAAACATGTACTTGTATGCCAACACATACGACAATCCTTTTATGTTTGGTTCCTCTTTGGAAATTATATGCTTTTAATGGATTTTTAATGGATGCTTTTATTTATTGATTTAATCAGTCAGTTGCCATAACAACATAATTTGGATGCTTTGACACAATCTGGTTGTCAAAAACGTTTCTTTAGTGTATGCCCACCTAATCGTCATTGGTTTGGATTCGAGATACATCAAAGAATTTAATCAATCCTTTGCCAAAGTAGCATCAGTAATTATTTTAGCACTCTTAAAATTCATCAGATGACTTTAAAGTATTTTTACCTTGGAAGCTTTTCTAGCATGTAATTTGTAGATCCGACAAACATGCTTTTAGCCAATGTTCATTTGCAATGACTTTGAAACCGTTAATATCATGACTTCAGGAATATAAATGAATACTGTTGTACCTGCCACATCATGGATGGGTCGATTTGCCAAAGGATGTTTTCCAGGATTTAAAAATGTTATTTAAGACCCATTCATAGATCTCATTTTAGATAATACATAGCATAAGGAAATTATTTATCGGGTCTAAACGTTTTCTTCCGAAAGCACAGTTTGAAGTGAATATGATTAGCCCTTATAATATTGTCTTTTTTATCACTGTACAAAATGTACGAAATTGGTTTCAACTAAAATTTGTCATACACTTTCGGAACTTATATAAGAAATATCTCTGGTTTAATCTGCAGGTGCCACTTTAAAAGCAAGTGAAGAAATCCGTCAGTAGTACATGCAAATAGGCAGAGTGACAGGAAATTAATTGTAAAATACATGTTACTGACCTTTTTTCTATTAATTAGGAGACAAGTGGAATAGACGCATCTAATTTAAAGCAGGTCAAACAGTAATGAGCGCTGTTTATATATATTGCCATCACTTCAGTGTCATAAAATTTATACATTTCTATTACTTGTGAGCTTTATTGGTTGCACAGCGCAGATAATTTTGAAAGTTTTCATTTTACAAGAGTTATTAATAATCTTTATTTATTATCAAGATTAATTATCGTCATTTTATGCCTCTCCAGATAACCTTGACTAAAGAGCATAATCCAATATATATTTCCATTCCAGTGCTTTTAATTGATAATTATTTTCAAACACTAAAGCAGTTTTCAATTCGCTGATATACTCTATGTTGATTATAGTAATTTTCCTTCCATTTCTTACATTTTGCAAGACTCGTAAGTGTCTTAACAAACCCACTACAAAGCTACATCATACAAACAAAATACCATTCTACAAGCAAAATAACATCATACAATCCAATTAGTTTCAGATGTCCCGTTGTCTGTATATCTGTCTTCAGTGACTTCTTTACACCATATATATTAATAAAAGAATTGGATAAAACGGTCGTTAATTGTCTGTCTTCTATCCATCGACCTATATACGTTTCTATGTCTATTTTGTCTGACTTCTATCCATAGACCTATATACCTTTCTATGTTTACCTTGTCTGTCTTCTATCCATCGACCTATATATGTTTCTGTGTCTACCTTTTCTGTCTTCTATCCATCGACCGATATACGCTTCTATATTACCTTGTCTGACTTCTATTCATCGACCAATATACACTTCAATGTCTACCTTGTCTGACGTCCATTCTCATTTTGCCCTTCTGTCAAGGTGTATATATTCTTACTTCCATTGTCATTGTGTCTTTCCGTCATGGTTATATGTTCCAAATGCAGAGAAATACCATCAGAACACTGAATTTATCCACCAAATGAATACATTATTATAAAATATCTCAAAATGGAATTCATATCCAGCATACATTTGCGTATAACTGATACCAGCCTTTTCTGGATACATATCCTCCATCACAAAGTTTGTAATTAGATTATAATGTTTGCTTCGCTACAATGAAGGTTAATACTGTAATTGTATAGCAAACGAAACCTTTTGCAGATCCAGCCATTATTGTTTAGCCATGCTGGTTAAAGAAGACTGCTGATATGAGAACTATGACCGCATGATCAAATCACCTTCACTCTCTAGAGTGAACAATTTGGCTGTATAAATTGTCTATATTAGTATTGTCGAAATAGTACGCTCAAAAATAAATGCTGGGGTCCGCTTTTCTAACCTACGATTGCGGCATTGTTGAAAAGTCTGTGACATTTACGTTACGGTCAAGAGGTTGGGACAGCACATTGTAGAATGAATGATGTCAGCTTAATCAACAAAATCCATCACGTGGCTTAAGAATATAAGCAAACAAAAATCTTTAAAGAAAACTTTAAGACATTTTATGTGTTTGACCTTGCCCCCAGTGTCAGAATGACAATTGAGGGTCTCGCAGGATGATCTGCTTTAGCGTCATAAAAATTCATGAGAAACTATCAAGGGGATTACTAAATGTAATCAAATAAAAACCCTTAACCAAACCTTTACAAAATTTTAACGACTTTACACGCCGCCGGAAAACTGACTCTTGTATCGCTCTTTCACACTAATGACTAATGTTGGCCATACAAAATTGATATATAATGCAGGAGGACAGGACAAAAGTTGAACTTACTTTTGTATTGAATGCTGGGAATAGCTATTTGTTTATAATGTAAACGGTACAGTTACAGCATGACCAGACGCAAAATGACCTATCAATAAAATGTAATGGCCCTCATGGAAAAGCATGGAGACTGCCAATCAACAATTGCAGAACGACATTGCAATGGACCATTGACTAATCAGTCACCGAGCTTTGTGTTAATGTTACCTTTCCTCCACCCTCTTACACACTCAAAGAAATTGCATACGTTGTCGGTGCTTTAATGCTTTGAATCTGGAAGTTAGAATGCAGATATTTGTTTCTGCATAGAGGACAACTAGGTTCAACTTGTCGTTTAATCCACTGTGTGATGTACTTCCTATGGAAAACTGCAAATTGTAAAACTCCTAATTGCTACGTGTAGTCTCGTACAAAAGTAACAAAAGAAAAGAGTGAAGCCAACAAGCTTTGTAAGTTTTAACAAAATAATTTATTTCCCTAGAAAACAAGGTAAAAATATGAAATGGGACTTACGGTTTGTGAATATAATCCAACAATTAATCCTAGAATTGAAAAATATTGAAAAATATAAGTCCTATCACTAAACAGTTCTAATTGAATCCAAGTTCGAATCTCAATGAAGTTTCAATATGGAAGGCGATGACGTCCTCTATAACCAGTTTGTGTTGATGTGTCAACAGTTCCTTGTTGTGTCACCAAGAATATAATTGCGGCTTTTGAATTCCGAATAACTTGGTGAATGTCTTTGTCCAAGTATTTCGTTGAAGATAAGTATTTCCCATAGTGAATAAATTATTTTAAATACAAAAATCAACTCAAAAGGCAACAACAAGACAAATACCTACCGCTCAAAGGTATATTTTTACGACTTCACAAATCCACTAGAAAACGTCTGTTTTAACCCACGATTTTATATCACCTGATGCCTCACGTGACGGGGCTACGTGATCACTAATTTGAACAGCGCAGTAAAAAAAAATGCCATTTAGCATGTAGCCTAGAATAGCCCTATCTAAAAATCAGATTCTCACGCTGGCAATGAATAATAAAAAAGGCTGTTTACAACTCAGCTAGCACGTGGGCCGAACATGACCTTGGTAATAACCAATCATTTTCACTTAGTGTTTACAAATCTCTCAACCAAGATGAGCTAAAAACAGTAATAAAGCAACACTTTTGCGTTCTAATCAGGTCAAAACAAAAGACTGAATTTTCCGAAAAAGGTCAAATGCAGTGAAAATTATCATTACAATAAAATGTAATGAAACAAATATAAAATCAAAAAGAATTTTAAAACTAACACACAAGTAATTAAATTACATATACGTAATACTAATTAGCTAAGAATATAACTGATTGTAATATGACAAGTTTGGAATGATTAAAATCTATTTATAAACCATAAATATCTTGTAGTAATATATTTTGAGATGACACTGGAATACAATTTTGTTAAGAGGTTGAAAGAAGACCTTTGCCAAACTGGGATCTCTACCAGAATGAACGTTGATCAACATAGTAAACTTTATAGTCTAAATAATTCTAAAACAAAAATTTCAAATGGAAAAAAGATAATACTGAATTAAACACGAATAGGCAAAATGAAATGATGAAATAAAGAAGGAACAAAAAAAAAACTAAATTTGACACTAAAGAAAGTTAAAAGATTGGGTTGAGTGCTTACTATCTTTATATGATAACTCACTCAACTGCATCAACCACCTTTTGCCCTGAAGGCATATTGAGCACGTGTCATCTAATAATAATAATAATAATAATAATAATAAATATATCAACAAACATCACAAAAGGAACAAGAAAATGAAATGCTCTATAGATCTAACTTGAATTGTAAAATTTCTAATAATTATCTGAACCAGAAATGACGGAAGAGAATTGTTGTTGATCAAACGTTTGCTGTCTATGGGATTAGCATTATCTTGGAGAAACAAACGTAACCACTGGTAAGTAATATGTTTCACGCGATACTTTAAATATCTAGCATTGCGCTACCTCCTTTTTCACATGATACTCTTTACATCTCGCAGTGCAGTATCACCCTTGTCACACGATACTTTATGCATCTCGTGTATCACCCTTGTCAAACGATACTTTATGCATCTCGTGTATCACCCTTGTCACACGATACTTTATACATCTCACACAGCGGTACCGCCCTTATGGAGGAGAATACCACTACCACAGACAAACTTGGTCTTAAAATGCCATTTGGTGAATACCGCAAGTTTCAATGCCACCCAATGGTAAATGCATCACACAGATTTTATGTCGCAATTTATGCGATCATTTCGCAACAATGGCTTTAGTGTTGAAGGGGAACATTTCGTTAAAAAAACATAAGAGGAAATATTAATTGATCATATGCGATTATGGAGCCCAGGGCTGACGATGTTATACGGTAACATGCGGCACACGTAACAATATGCCGATGACATTATAATAAAACTCATACGTCTGTGTTTCCATTGTCTTTACTATATTCCAATATGTGATAGGAGATTTAGGTAAGGCATGATCAATACAACTTGTTCATATACCAATGCGAAGAGGGACTAAACCGTCTTACGGCAGCGATATGTTCTTAAGGATTATAAGCTGTGGGGTTCTTGCCAGTTTATCCTACTATAATCTACGGAGTCCGTCTCTTTGTGCTCTTACTCCGTCTGATACAAAAGTTCAAGCCGATCGCTTTCTGCTTTAAATGTTCTCTCATGTAATGAAGTCAATCATACAGCATAATCGATTTGGACCTATTATGTATTTCTGCCTGATCATGGTATAAGCTGTCACTGATTGATATCCCGTGAGGTTGAACGTTTTGTGATTGCTAATGTTTATCCTTAAGATAACTGAAATATAACTATCATTCCACCGTCGATAATTACTGACGCATCCGCCAACTATAATATGTGACAAGAACTCTTGTGCTATGAAATACATTTTTAATCGGGGTTGAGTACATTACCAACGAACAAAATATATTGCAAAGGTTTATACTGGTGAGATATGACATAATTTTTGCATATAACAAATTCACAATAGAATTCACTTTCTCTGTAGAAACAGAAAGCGGGAACTAAGGCTTCCAAACAAGTGTCATTTGGGACATTTTCATTTTGCAGCAAAAAAACTCGTTGATGAACGATATTGTTTCACCATTTCTGTGCATAAATCGATTCTTTACATCCAAGAAGCAACGTCGGTGTTCCATTGTATCCTATCACAGCATTATGCGAAAGGTAATGTAATTCATATTGATACAGCCCTGTTTCGTTAAATTTTCAAAAATAATTTGCAAAATAAATTTGTTATACTATCTTTCTTTTCTTAATTCGAACAATATTGGCATTCTACCAGCTTCGAAATAGAAAGTATGAAATATAACGCTTTTGCCTCTGACTGTACAAATGTGAATGCTTTCATTAGTTTTTTAAACGTAAATCCTCGAGCGTGTTAAAACTCATATATTCTTCTTTGTGATAAAACAAGAGTGCTTTATACAAAACGAAGACGTAATGAATGTATATTGTTACGAATCAATGGTCACAAATTTAAGTAACAGAAAAGAAGCCAAACCAACAAGTTTTGTAAAACTTAACAAACAATTTAATTATTAAAGTGAAAAATGAAAAAATGTGAGAGGAACTTACGGTATAATGAAGTGAATCCAAATCTGTCCTTATAAAAGTCTTACAAAAGTCCTAAACGAATGAAAAGTCCCATATAATCTTCTATACCGGAAATGTACTGGTCCTCCAAGAACCGTGACGTTGTCGAGATGGCGTTGTCCAGAATTCTTACGAATAATTTATAACAGTTCCAGAATAATATAATTGTCCTAGTAACGAGCACTTTCTATCACCAATGAACAGTCCAAACAAATTAGGGTTAATTCATAAATCCCTATGAAATACTGCATATTTGAACATTCTTTGGATTACATCATAAATCCCTATGAAATACTACACATTGAATATTTGATTACATGCAATCCGTCAATTCTATCAATGAACTAAACTGTAAAATTAAAGAAATAAATTGCATACAACTCTAGCATCAACAGATATCTATGAAGCTGAATAATTGAGACATAGCATGAATCATAAGCATATCAAACACATTTGCATAACCAAACAACAAAAATAGAAAATTACATGGAAACTAAACTTGCGTACCTTAATGTTGTTTTTTATTTCCCACACAATCGCGTGTCAAATCTCTATAGCCTGTCGTTTTCTTTCAAGACAGCTCTCTGGCCTTTCTCTAGTTAACGAGGGAAACACTATTCTTATGTTCCCACGGATCTGGACCTGTCTTCTCACAAGGTAAGAATCGAACTAAAGAAATTTGTATAAAGTTGCTACCTATAAATTCTCTGTCTCCCAAAGTGTACGCCTTGATGTTTCCTGACCAATCGGACACAACTGTTCCTAAACCTTCCCCCAAAATAATCATGTCTTTCATCAGATTTTAACAGCCTAAAATATGCTGCAATTAGCTTTCCTTTGAAGATCAATTATTTGACATAAAGTCTCCTCCAACCGATACGGTCGGTAATTCTAATGTACTCTCTGTCACTATACCGTTACGATGACTGGGTCAATTCCACTGAAGCTTAAACGTAGACCCTTTTATGTTTCAGTGATGAAATAAGAGAAATATCAGTGAACTTTCTCAAGACCTTTCTGGCTTGACTGTGATAACATCAATGCACAATTTATTCAACTTTAGAATTCAGTACTTCAAAATTCGACACATTACACACTTCTATAAAATGTAAAACAGAAATCGTGTCGGTGAATGTCCAACCTTTTTTGCGATTCAAAGGCTTGTTCGACATTTAATAAAAAAAAACTTTAGCCAAATACTGTATTGTTTCTTCATTTCATGCACTTTAGTCCATGTCCTAGTCTTTTATAACCTCCTTTATGTTGCCACCATGACTTTGACCCAAAATGTCCAGCGTGGGCAATGTCTGTCTTTCCTTAATCCATTTAATTATCCGCGCTTCCGTCACAATATTACGTACTCACAATATGGCGTACACATAAATACGCTGGATTGAATTCATCATACTATTTTCGTGACCCAGATATTTGCATATCGTTCATTTGTTTTAACCTGTATGTTCGACAAAGTGCTTTTGTCATGGTTTATATGTTTCAGATTAATTCTTTCAAAGAATGGCTTTCATATTGTTTATTTTTAATGATTTCAAAAAAGTGTTATACCCTGAATGGAGTCAATATTTATATTTGAAATTCAGCAATACACATACTTGATGTATGGAAAATACAATAATATATAGGAAGCGAATTCCTACACCAGGTCCTGCATATCCAATGTTGTTTTCTTCACTCCTGAAACACAAAACTATATACACTCAAAACTTTTTTCAATGCGAACGTTTACTTACTATATTAGTCAGAATTACCTTTTATTTTATTTTATTTAGCAGGTTAAAATGACAAAGAAAAATGTATGTATAATCCACCATGATAGCGTTTTTAGGCCGGTATAACAAATGACATATATTTTTCTAACTGAAATGGGAGCCGTTTTCACTGTCCTATCTTAAAATCATGTGGCGGCCTCTGGTGGCCGATTGGTCCAAGGCGCTTTACAGATCACTCACACCATCTTACTCGTTCCGCAAGAGTCCGAATCTCGGCTCGACCAACATGTGTATGTGAAAATGTTTCTCGTGGGTCGGTCTTCTTCCCGTGTTCTTCCCCCATCAGATATATTGGCCACCATATATAACCTATCATGTGTTGAACAATGGCGTTTAAACCCACAAGACAAGACCTTAAGTCTCAATCGCGCCGTTAGGTGCAAAAAGTCTTATAAGCCAAATCATCTAAATAATACTGAACCTTGAAAGATATTGGTCCTAAACATCGTTGGTTTTCATGGAAGCCAGATAATATCCACGTTTCGTCACATTATGAGTCATGTGATTTCTCCGTCGAACTGCGAAACCGAGCCGTTTTCACATGTGTACGAATTTATCCGATGTTGATCAGCAACATCCGTGGATGAAACGATTTCAGTCGAAAGATGCAACACGAGTTTTGGTGACGTCACTATTGTAAACATAAGAAGCTAACACTACACAATGT
>JAECUM010052055.1:0-24695 GCA_016617855.1 Megalonaias nervosa | reverse complement strand
TATATATATATATATATATATATATATATATATATATATATATATATATATATATATATATATATACAGGCCCGGCCCTAGGGCAAGGTGAACAAGGCAACCGCCTTGGGCCCCACGCTTCTCCGCAAAGCAATTTTTTGCTTGGGGCCCTGCGCTCATCACTTGCTGCCTTGGGCCCCGCACATCGTAGGACCGGCCCTCTGTGTGTGTGTGTGTGTGTGTGTGTGTGTGTGTATATATATATATATATATATATATATATATATATATATATATATATATATATATATATATATATATATATATATAATCTATCAGGATATTTGAGAAAAATAATTCATCTCTAGAAACATTGTATGCATTTAGGTAAATACAAAATCCTTTTGTTATGATAGATTTTGCATTATTTATCTACCATCTGCTTTGTAACCAATATTTTAAAAAAAAGAATCTTGAATCTTAAATGACTAAAATAGCGATTGACTATCAACTAATTTCCAACAAGCATGAATCATTGAATAATTCCTATAAATTCTATCTAGTTCTGTAGCTGGAATTAATTGTAAACCCCAAGCAACTATTGCAAAGAGATCAAATACAATTACTTCATAGGGGCAGCCATTAGGACAACAGAAGTTGACATTTATGACAAAGACTGGTTGGTTTAATGCAGCTATATTTAAGAATTATGCTCTGAACCACTTTTTAAAACTACCGGTATTGTGGCAGTGGAAGAATAAGGAGACTCTTTGATGGTCACAGAAGACATATTCCATTGATCTTGTTGACTGGACTGAATAGCACAACATTATTTTGTCTTTATCTGGACCTTTCTCATATTCTTTATCTCATGGATGTAGGTTGTTTTGGTCCTTTCCAACCAGTCTGATTAAAATCAGATCTCTGCTGTCCTACGTGAAGATCTGATAATCACCGCTTAAGGGTCATGTTCTGGTGACCTTTACATTAGCCAATGGAAATGCAGCTTTAAAAAATCTGAAAGCGAGTCAACTCGTTCAGTAGACATTTATGCTATTCATCCACACTGCTGTCTCCAAACGCAAAGATATAAGACATCATCTGATTGGTTGATAAAATTAGCGATTATGGTAATAACATAGGTTACCAGAACATGACCACTAAGCGGTCGCTGTCAGACATAACAGTGGAGACCTAATTTTAATCAGATTGCCTTCCAACTAAACTATGTACAAAGTTTGCAAGACTGCTTGACAGTTTTTAAAGGTATGATGTTTGCTCACTTGCATGTTAAGGCATATGTGTCATCGTCAAGTCCAACAAACTTACAATCTGCATTCAAAATGTCTAGATGTATTCTCTTCAGGCTGTGAATCCAACAATAGCTTAAGATAAAACCTCTTGCAAGCATTGTTCGTGCACATGGCTTTTCTAGCCAGAATTGTTCAAAATACAGACAAAATCACATTTGAATGAATATGTGAGTAGGCCATCAAATGGTCCATCAGTATGAACACAAGTTAGGGGGATGGCTTACTGGACTAATTCAGACCATGTGCAAGGCTGCTGATTTAGACCAAATACCAGATCTGGACCATGTGAAATGTTATGAAATAAAGAAAAACAACGGAACACACATGCCTGTTTTACTTTATGGTATTATCTATGTTTCTTCCAACACTGTTTATTATGATAAATAATATGAGCTCCAAAACTTTTACAAAATGTAGATGTATGACATGGTATTGAAATATATCATGAAGTTCACAGTATTCCAGTTTCATTGTTTAGTATGCAAGGTTTATTATATAATAGAATATACACCATAAACATAAATTCTACATAAATCTAATAAAATCACTAACATATTCAGACATATATATATATATATATATATATATATATATATATATATATATATATTTGTGTTATTGCACAGGCCTCATTTTAACTTTTCTTTAATGTTTAATGAGTTAGTAGAGCTGGACTGGTTCTCCTCTGACCATGAGGGTAATCCCTCCTCTGACCAGGAGGGTAATATGGACACTTTCTACTTTATCATCATATATTTTGGTTTATATGCAAATACTTCCTGTCATGCACTTTACATATAAGTGTAAACTTTCACATTCCATCTAAGCATCATCTGTGTCAGACCATGAGAAATTTTCACCATGTTCTTTCTAAAGTTATTGGATAACTAGACAGATGTGTATGTTATTATGCATGTGCTTATATGCAGTACACATCGAATCTTAATCTTTATATACAGGTCCATACAGGAACCAACGTTACAGCTCAGACTAAACTATGTACGTCAACCAGACTTTCAGATCGCTCTTACTGGTTCCAAGATGTCTCGTCCAAAACTTGTGGTGGCTGATGGATATTCATACACTGTGAAGGTTAATAGTAATATTGCTAATTGCCATAATGTCATCATCATTATTGGTCATAGCAGTAGTAGTGTTGGTGGTGCTAGCCGTGATATTCATACACTTGATTTTGTGAAAATCTTTGTTGTAGCATAAAATGGCAGGCGTAACATACTGGTGGTGCTCTGTCCGCTCTAAAAAGATGAGATGCACATACTCCATGGTACAACGTGGGGATTGTTACGAGAGAGGACAACACCGACATGTGCACAGCATTGATCAAGGGATCGTTTCGAAGGTTAAAGTGTCATCGGAGGTTAGTTGCATGTCCACAAAATCTTGGTAATTTCATTATACACAATCGCTGATTACCCTGCACCTGTCAATGTTCATTATTTCTAAGAGGAAAATCATCGTAAGTAATCTTTGATATACACATCATTAAGAGATAACGTTCCACTTTACGCTCTTTATTTTTTTTTTTATATTTATTTGTAACGGTCACATATTCTATATGATATTCCATAAGTAAAGAGTGTAGCGAGACAGCATAAATATACGTCAGCTGCTACGATCGTCGACAGAGTAATACAGGAATTAGTGCCAATGGATGGTCACTTTCAGCCTGAACCAGCGCTGTTAATTAGAGCTACCAATAGGACCCGCCAGAAAATGCGGCCAAATGAGCCGCGCGACTTAGAATTTGTTGTAAGTAGCACAAGTCATTACGTATTAATATTTTGCTTTCTTGCGCCAGGCCCTTCAATATTTATTAGTTCCTTGTTTTATTTCTTTTAGTTGGATGAATCACAGTTTCCAGACAAATTTCTTCGAAAGGACATTCATGTTGGCAGTAAAGGTCACACTTTATTGACCAATGACAAACAACTCGAAGTTTTGGGAAGAGCCAAGGTCTGGTACATAGATGCCACCTTCAAAATAATCAGGGTTCCGTTTAAGCAGCTGTTTTCCCTGCACACCTTATCAAGAATGACGAGCATGAAACAATGCAGCTGCCACTGGCGTTCGCTTTTATGTCAGAACTAAGAAAAAAGGATTATAAGAAGGTTCTTTTTTTTTTTCATTTTATAACGATTTCTTTACAAGGAGATTGGAAGTAAAGTCAATTATTATGTTTCTTACAATGTTTTTTTTATGTTCTCCAAAGCATTCCTGCAAATCATATCGTCATCATCTAATGGAGACAATGATAATATTGTTATCGTGCTTAACGCAATTTATTGTTATACTACTACTACTTATACTACTACTACTACTACTACTACTATTACTACTACTACTACTACTACTACTAATAATAATAATAATAATAATAACATTATTATTATTATTATTATTATTATTATTATTATTATTATTTCATGTTGTAATTTTGCATATTAAAGTAACTTATCACGGTCTTCTTCTTTGTTTGTAATTAGGTATTCAAAGCGTTGAAGCGACCTCTCCCGTCTCCTCCCGCTGTCAATGAGATTGTTGCAGACTTTGAAGCAGTTTAGTACAGTAGCAGTAGTAGTAGTAGTAGTAGTAGTAGTAGTGGTTTTAGTTGTTGTTGCTAGTCTCTTAATATTAATATAACATTTTTTTAATTATTTTCCAGTTATTAACCAACAAATTATGTTGTGTATTTTTACCGATGAACTATTTTTCTTGATTATAGCTAGCTGTAGCCATTTTATACTATACCCTATGTTCATGTAAGCTTTCGGTATTATTTTATTTTACCTTTAAATTAAAACATAGTTGCTAACAATTATTTATTTATATTACTTAACACATGCACAGACTTCTTCATCATCATCTTTTTTTTTATTTATTTATTTAGGTATCTGGCTAGATTTCCGGCGTGTGTATCCAGGATTGCCTTTCCATGGCTGTGCATTTCACCTGGGGCAAGCCATGTGGCGAAAACTGCAGGAATTGGGGTTGAGAACAACCTACATTCAAGAAAAGAGTTTTCGTCAGTTTTGCAGGAAGGTAATAATTAATACCGGCACTTTGATGAATTTGCTAATTTGTATTTTGAATAATATCTTTGTCATTGGTTTGGTAACTTTTCATTGTATTATCTCCTATGTTTAAGGCTTCCTTATTTTTTATAAAACTTACAATGTGTTATCTTATTAAAAAGTTGCTTTCATTATGTGTCTTTTTTCAGGTGATGGCGCTACCATTTTTGCCTGCAGAACATATAGCCCCTGTGTAACGGGGAACTTTAAACATTAAAGCCTCCTTAATTGATCTGGCGATCGTTAACTAGGGAATGACCTCCCACGGTGTTATTGCCCAGTGTGGACGGATAGATGGAACGTTAACAGATAGCTGAGCAAGTCTATTGAAAGAAATAAAAAAACTACGAGCCCCCTTTTCCAATAAATAATAATAAATTTAATCAATTAGTACATAACCAAAATTTCACTTCCCAATCCAACAGATTTACTAAAATAAATGTAATCAATTAATACATAACCAAAATTTCACTCTCAATTAATACATGACCAAAATTTCGCTTTTCAATCCAACGGATTTACATTGATAGAATTCAGTCGCAGTGTTCAATTTACATCATATTACGAGTAGTGAATTTAGAGTTAATTCCACGCTTGACAGCATCATCTGGCGTCTGTCTCCTCTCGTCTTGTTTCCACGTCTAATGCGTGCGCTTTGGTCCTCTTTCTGACCCCTGTTTATTCCGACCTCTCTTAGATGCGGATTTCCTCTTCACTCATCGGGTTTTCCTCTACTATTCTTTCCTTTTTCCTTCCTTCCTTCCTTCCTTTTCGAGGGTATAAAACTGTTTCCTTAAATACGAGAGTATTACGAGAGCTAGTTATGTTTCAACAATTATTTGCATATATGTATAAACTCTCTTTGTTCGTATTCAGATTGGCGATTCACACTGCGCAAATTCTTACTTAATGTGATCTTAACAAATAACTGTCCTTACAAATTCCTGTATTTCGGTAAGATACACGCTATATTTGTACAAATGACCTTAGCTTGAAGTTCATTGCCCTCGCCGCATGTCAATTGATTAGAAATTACCACATGTTCTCTACAGACAAATGCGGCCGTATATACCAGCATACATTACTACACGTCTTATTTACATCTGACTAGTCAATTCGTGTTCAGTAAGATAAATTATGGCATAATATTCACTAAATCTAGCTACAATAACCAATAACCTGCAAGATTATTTAAGCATTGCGAAATCATATATATATATATATATAAATATACAATTGTCATTAATTCACGATAACAGTATCATCCTACACAGGAAATCAATTTATGTAACCATAACAAAATATGACACATCTGCATGTTAGGGTTAAGTCATAAATCTGTATGAAATACTGCATATTTGAACATTCTTTGGGTTACATCATAAATCCCTATGAAAATACTGCACATTGAATATCTGATTACATGCAATACGTTAATTCTATCAATGAACTAACTGTAAAATTAATAAAATGCATACAACTCTAGCATTAATAGATTTCTATGAACTTGAACAATCGAGACATAGCATGAATCATAAGCATATCAAACACATTTGCATAAAACAAACAAATGAAAATAGAATATTATATTGAAACTAAAATTGCGTACCTTAATGCTGTTCTTTCTTTCTCCCCACGCAATCGTGTGTCAAATCTATATAGCCTGTCGTTTTGTTTTTTTTTCAAGACAGCTATCTGACCTTTCTTCGTTAACGAGGGAAACACAATTCTATTGTTCCCACGGAGTTAGACCTTTAGTCTTCTCACAAGGCATGAGTCGAACTGAAGAATTCTGAGCAAGTCGGTACCCTAAATTCTAGTCTCCCAAAGTGTACGCCTTAATTCTTTACTGACCAATCGGAAGTAACTGTTCCTAAAATTCTGCCCAAATAATCCTGTCTTTCATCAGATTTCACCAGCCTAAAATATGCTGCAATTAGCTTTGCTTTGAAGATCAATTATTTGACATAAAGTCCTTTCTCGACTGATACGGTTGTAACTCATACCGTCACTATACCGTTACGATGACTCGGTCAAATTCTACTGAAGCTTAACGTAGACCCTTTTATGTTTGAGAGATGAAATATGAGAAATATCGGTGAACTTTCTCAAGACCTTTTGGCTTGACTAAGCTAACTTCAATGCACAATTTATTCACATTAAGTTTCAATAAGTCTTCAAAATTCGCCACATTACACCCTGCCTTTGCCTGTCTTAAGGAACAGTCCACGAAGATTCCCGTTATACAATTGGGTTGACTATGTGGAGTCAACTTGGATTACAAAAATCATGGTCTGTGTTCAGAAAATCTGTTCGAACCAACAACGATGTCGAGGGATGGCATCGTAGGATCAACGCAAAACCCGGCAAAGCCAATCTTCCTTTATATGTGCTAGTTAGCCTCTTATATGACGAAGCCACTTCAGTTGTTACACAGACTCAGCTGGTATCAGACAAAAAGCTGAGAAGATACCAAAAAAAAACATATTAAAAAATGCAGGGAGAATATTCTCGGTGTGGGAAGAGTACCAGAACGGCGTTATCTCCTCCTCAAAATTACCGAAACGTTGCAGCAGCATATACGGCCCAACAACTTACTGACAAGACAAATTAACTGCATTAATTTAGACAATAATTTTTAAATCTGAAAACAGAAATGCATATAGTAATTATGTTTTCTTCATGTATGTAATGAAAGCTCTGGAATGTACAATTCGGAATCATGTTGTTAGTCCTTTGTTCTTTAAGAAACCTGTTTGAGCTAATCTTTCGTCTTACTGAGACGTCTCCTTCAATCATTCATTGGATTGTAATTTTTACTGTTCTATTCTGGAAATAATATATGCCGTATTACATGGGGTGCTGTATTATAAACGTTTTAATACTGGCAGAATTAAAACACGCATACATATCTTCGATTATTTAAATAATTAAATAAATCATTTTTAAAACACAGGAGTAAATATATGTAAAATGCAGTGCCAAGTTAAATCTCTCTCTCTCTCTCTCTCTCTCTCTCTCTCTCTCTCTCTCTCTCTCTGTGCGCGATTATTTATGTGCATTATATTTAGGAGGATAACAAAATGAAACAGATTATGCCAAACAATGAAAACAAATTTTCACTTGCCATGAAAAACTATTAATATTTACACGTAGATGATAACAGAGAATTTCAATTATGCCACTAATTTGTAAGTTTCTTTTGATCTGTGAAAGTGTCCAAAACTTTGCACAAGTATGCTAATGCGGCAGGCAGTCTACCAAACAATGGCTTGGCGGTCCGTATAGCATACCACGTTCAACACCTTTAAAAGCAAGCGACAAAAATTGAAAATAACACGAGTATTGGTCCTTGGAGAACAGAATCTTAATCAAGCAACACTGATTTATCTGCATTCAAACCCATTATTAAAAGATCGCAGAATTTCTAGTTGCTTTGAGAGGATAAACATTTGTATTTTTTTAGTCACATTAGTCATTACTAAATAATACCAAGAAATGGGACAATGTTTGTTAATTTGAACGATAGAGAAAAGAATGGACTTACTCAGTTATTTCAACCTGACCAACGTTTTATTTTTATTTTTACTGGCAATGTGAATTTTTTTTAATTCTGTTTAGTACATAGATGCTATTATACAGTGAAAGCAATACAATTACTGTAATCATTTGTGTTTGGTCAATTTTTTGCCCGGATATGCTTTGCTCATGCAATTTTTAAGGTAGGAAAAAGATTAGGACTAGAGAGTGAGCGGTAAATATGACAATACTGTATATTTGACCTTGTAAATTAACGGGTATGAAACGACCACCACCTTGGGTAAGAAACGACCAGGACCTCGGGTACGAAACGACCAGCACCTTGGGTACGAAACGACCAATTTCCACTGGGTACTAAACGACTTGGGTACGGAATGACCATGAGCCTTCCTCGGCTACTATTCTCTTCCACCAATTAAAATGGCACCCGACAGAGCTGGAAAAACTCGTCCACTTAAATACTGCTTGGACATATTTCAGTAAGGAAAAAGGCATTACAGAAAGTATTGCACGAGTTAAGAGTGACAGATTAAGGCTTTCCAGGGCCCTAAGCACTGAAAATATTATGGTCCCCCCCCCCATTTGAAACTAAACCCCCCCCAATCCAAAGCAATATTAAAACTGAAAAGGAGAGAAAATACAAGTTTTGCCATCATTCCAAATCAAAATACTCGTAAATGCAGATCGAAATGATCAAATATCTAAACATCATCTGAAACAAAGTGAACTACATCCTCTGCAACGCAAGCTAACATTTGTACTAAATGTTTCAACCAACCTTTTTTGTTTAAATAAAAAACTGAAAAACATGTCACATTCTTTTTTTATTTTCTTCAATTCTGTAAATCCTGCAACCAAATCCGGTGAAGTAGAACGTTTACAGAGAACATTAAAAGAATGTATGTCGACATATTTTACATATTAACATGTTCTCCAATACATCGACGTGTTAACACATCTGGGAAAAGCTTATAGTCAATCGTACTGTTGCAGTAGCGGATCTATCACAGATGAAGGGACTCCTCAGAATGAAGTGACTGTTTGATCTATTTATCGTTCGGAAGGTCTCAGGCATCCTATAAGAAGACAAAGGATGTATTTTTGAAAACGAGTATACATCGAACAAGGCGGCAGAATTGTTTCGAGTCACAGGACATGCGCATGGACGTCGCCCGTCTGACTATAAATTGGAGGTTTGTCTAGCATCACATCATCGTATACCACAAGATTGTTAATAAATCCGTCAAGGTCGTCTATGGATGGGGTTTCATCAATATCGGTAATAAAATCAATAATATTGTCGCCGTTTTCATTAAACGACTTTGCATTTTCATTAAAATCCTTAAGTGCTACATAACATCTTTGATCATCTGCGGATGGAGCTACTAAATATAATTTATCCCATTTGAGCCATCTCATTATCAGATTAAGCAATAATTGTGTTTTGCCTCATCCAGATGGACCTATTACGATTGCTCTAATATAATTTGGCAATGCTGGATGATGTTTGACTGGCTCTTGTTTTCGTGTCGCTGAGAAGTTAATTATATCCATATAATAAATAATATGAATTTATTTTGTGTTCGATGCAGGGCAACCACCCCCACCACTGGATTAACAACAACAATAACAAAAAATAAAAGGCGTGCACTGACAGGTAAGTGTGAAAAATGTGGTACAAAAAAATACAGACTTATTTTGTCTAGCACAAAGACAGGTGGTGACATTGCCGCGTCATTGGGCAAATTACCAGGGGCTCCGTGGGCAAAGTATCCCGGAGAAAAACATTTACCCGGATACAATTATTGTGGTCCTAGGACTCGACTTGATATCCGACTCGATAACCAAGACCAACCAAAACCTGGAGAGTATCCAATAAACGCAATTGATCAAGCGTGTCATGTTCATGATGTTGCGTATAAAAGCAAGGATTTACAGCAACGACATATTGCAGATGTGAAATTGATTCATGCGTTAAATTCTATAAAGAATAAATCTCTCAGAGAAAAACTTGCTAGTTTTCTAGTAAAATCTGCAATGAAAGGCAAACTAATACTAGGGGCTGGTAATTAATCAACTGATTATTATCATAAAAATGGAATCGGTTTATTATAGCCCAAGAGGATACTGGAGAGGTAAAGCAGCAATTAGTAAACTTGCTGAAGCAGCAAAAGTCTCACGTGTTGTTGCTGCGGTTTGGTTAGCACGACAGGCAATATGGCAAATCTATCTACGTCCACCTAACAAAATTCAACACGCGCATTTTGATGTCAGCGTTCCAATTGAAGTTCATCAAGTAGATATTTTGTTGTTACCACATGATACTATTAAAATTGGTAGACGTCGATCACGCACATACAAATACGCGTTAACTGTCGTTGACGTTGCAAGTAGGTATAAAGAAGCAGAACCACTGTCAACAAAAACAGAAACCGATGCTGCATCTGCGTTTGAACGAATTTATCAACGAGATGGTCTACAATGGCCACAGCTGTTACAGGTTGATCCTGGCAAAGAATTTCTTGGTGCAGTATCATCGTTGATGAAGCAACATAATGTTAAAATCAGACGAGGACACACTACAATTCATCGTGATCAGGCAATAGTTGAGCGATTTAATCGAACACTTGCTGAGCGGTTATTTGGATATCAGTATGCAAAGGAAATAGTTCAGGCAGATACGAGATCTCGTGAATGGTTTGCAAGATTACCAAGTGTGATAGCTGCGTTAAATAATGAAATTACTCGTTCAACTGCCATGAAACCCATCAAAGCGATTACAAAGAAACATATACCAATAAAACGACGCGATTCTTTCTCTCAACGAGTACTAGGTAATGTGACTGTAAGATATTTATATGAACCCGGTGAACTTGAAAGGGGTAAAAAAAAAGAGCAACTGATCCTATATGGAGTGTGACCACACATAAAATTTCCAGCGTGGTACGATCCACGGGTAGACCTGCAATCTACAGACTGGATTCAACTGCTCCTGAACGTGGATTTGTACGTGAACAATTACAAGTAATTCCTGAAGACACACAATTACCACCGCGTTCACTTTCGTAAACTGACACAAGGGCGTCCAGCGCCCCGACATCGATTACACTCAAGAGAGGCCAACATCACATTCTCGCGTGTGTGACCAATACTACTGTTAATTCTATCAACGGTAAATTGTCTTGGATTATTATTCGAATACTCCCACAGCATATTACAGTTACAACTTGCACAATGATTATTCTGTCGTTGTTTTAGTGTCATAATAAATTCAGCGTCGATATCAAAGTTGCGATTATTTTTTTTTTGTGACATTGTTTATACCCAGATAATTTTTTCTTGACAACTTCATCGATATTGCTAGTAGTTTGATTATTATTTTCTGTTAAGTCTACGACAACCTTCCGCAGTTGAGATATTCTTCTGACTCGAGACACTGCTAGATAAACTAAATTTGACCACTCGATTCTATCATCGATAATCCAGATATTTGTATCAGAAATAGTCAATCCTTGTGACGAGTGTATCGTTATAGCGTATCCTAATTTCCACGGTGATTTGTCCATGCTCAACACGCTCTCAACAACATCAACAGCAACCAAAACAATATAATTTAACCCAAGAAGTTTTTCTGCTTTGATTCTGTCCCTGAGTCTGTCAGGGGTCCTGGAATCTCAACTTCAATATTCTGTCGTCGAGTATCTGCTGGGCGATAACACAATGATACAGGTAGATTTGAAAATTTTTCTTTATGTAACAGAAATAATTTCTCTTGCAGTGTATCTCTGACTATCTTTCTACTTGCAACTATCAAATCATTTGTTCTCCACAAATTCCAAAAATCATTTATAGGGGTTTCTGGAATTACTTCACGCATTATCTCACATTGTATTCTATCTGGCTGTAGTCTAATTAATCTTTTAAATTCTTTCAGGGTATCATCAATAGCTCTATGATCATCGGTTAGCTCCTCATGATAATCCACAAACGTTTTTAACCAATCGTGCGGAGACTGTCCAACAAAGGGTGGTGGTAGACCATGTTCGCCGCACATTATCACAGCAGTGTTCGCTGTCAGTAACCAATCAAGAAATATTTTTAATGTTTCTAACGACACCGTACAAATTTCACCCCAGATGATAATCCGGGGTATATATTTTTCACCCATTCACTCAGGTGTCCATGCGTCTCCGCACCATCTGAAAAAACTATGATAAGTTTGAGATTTTACTCCTCGTCCATTCATTTCTCTGGCTAGTCTGTGTGTAGGTGTCAGCACAATCATGTCAGCGCAGTACGAAGTACCGTGCCGAAATAATTCAATGGCGCGTGTTGTTTTTCCCGAACCTCAGGCCCATTGAGATAAACGGTTTTACGTCTGGCCACAGGATCAAACACAGATGGTGCTGATGATTTTAATATTTGATTGTCATTGCTGTAATATATTTCCTTGATTTCAACGTCTGCAGATTCGGAATAGTGAAGTATGTTCTCCTGTTTTATTCTCCATGATCCCCATTCGTCATTGCCGAGTAGCGGTTTTAGTAAATCTGTATACGCTTTATTTATATAAAATGAATCCGTGGCAACTCTGACCGCGTAACGAGGGAATCTGTTTATCATCGATAACAAATTTATCGAAACGTAAGCGAGCATCGAAGATCTTAAATGGGTGAATTGCGGTGACTCACCATCAATATAGCTCATGATTGTACCTAATTTAGACCCGTCTGATAAATAAGCATTACTCCGACTCATAAATGTGTTTTTTCCCGTTGTATCAGCAATTATAAATCGAGTTCAGCATCATCCATAATTAATCTTGTACACATTCGTTTATGGTCATATGATCCTCCTTGAGTAAATTTACCAATTATTTTACTACCAAGATCTTTTGCAATTTTATTTTCATAATCAATCATATCATGATTTTCATCACCTGATTCTGTCAGGGAATATTTCTTTTGCTGTGGTAACCAAACTTGTTTCTGCGGACGATATGATATAATGGCTTCGTTTACGTTCAACGACACTAAAATTCTAGTATCAAGCATATATCGTAATAGTACTATTGGAGCCCAATATTTTTCTTAGAAATGTCTTCCAAACCAAATATAATTAATCGGATGCATATTTTCCGCAAACTCAAATGACTCTATACAGGCGAATCCAGTTAAGTCAAAATTTGGTAAGAGTCCGTTTATCGCAGCTCTGGTCATCTCGTGTATGGGATGTCCAAATCGCTTCAAGTATTCAGAACATTCTCCGTATCCAAGAAAACTTCCAGGATAACACGCTACCATATCAACCGATATAACATCGCTCTAATCGTATTAGTATTCCACAATCCGCCATGTCCGTATTCGATACAACTGCGCTGGATATCTTCAAGAAATTCCAATCGTGTCGGTTTCCATGAATTTTTCTCCTGAGCAGCGTGGCCAGCAACCGATGGAACGGTGAAACAATTATTTAGTAATTGTTCAACCTTGACATCGTCAGGGGTATTTTTCCGAGCAATATTTTTCATTTCTTCGTGGAGTGATTCTGCACGATAAATGTCACCGCTTGGTCGTACAAACTGATCGTAGTTTACGGATTCTGAACTTCGAAATAACCACACGGACACAGGGTCACTCTTACTAATATCGTTGATAGCGTCGAATATATAATCGCTGTAAAATTTAACTGTTCTATCTCGTGGAAATATTGTTACCGCGGACGTCCATGCGTGTGTGTTATGATCAATGATCGTTATAGGAGCTCCTCTTGATGTATAATTCGACGCATACAACATCTCTCCGGTTAGTGTCTTCACTGTTATTAGGAATTTTAAATTTTTTTCTACTTTAGCAACGTCGCTGATAGATGCTCCGGTATCTTTAACTGTTTCTACCCAATTATTTACTTTTTTACGTCTTAGATCAGTTAAACCGTTTCCGCGTATTGCTTTTGAGAAATGTTCTATAACTCGCTCAACTGCGCAATTTAAGCGGGACAATTTCATTGGTTTGAGATCATCAACGCTAGGCTTATCATTTAGCGGATATATTGCATAAAGAACTGCAGTTACAGGATACTCTCATTCATAATACGCTTTATCAATACCAGTCAGTGTTCCTGGTTTGGATTTTTTATTTAACATAACAGCATTATTTCCCGTATGAAGTCGCATAGGGTCACGTTTATCACGGATAATCCAAGTGTCGTCATCTGTCTGCACAATAAATTTTACCCGAATAATATATCGCTGATTGTCGAGATAGTTGATAATATTTCTTCCTCGTTCGTCATTCATTCTGACATCGACAACACCGCTGGTGTCGGCAATAATTCTGAATGTTGACCAAGTATGAGCCGCACCATCGTTGCGAAATTCTTTCTTGGCTTCACGGATACGATCAGTTATATCCCTATTCGTTAAAGCTAGATCTTGCATCGAAAAACTAAATTTAGATTTTGGTAGTTTGTCAAGATCGAATCTTGCTCTGGAAGGTTCAATTACGGATAAGCTCTCAAATTTCTCCATGCCATAATTAAGGCAAATATATGTTTAATTAGATTTTAATTATATACATAATGATACAAGCAAATAACAAATGCAAGTGGTTAATGATAGGATTTTTATCTCCTTGTAATAAATCCTGCTTAAATGAATTATGTGGTATCCACATGCAAAGATTTCGTAAAGGGAGTCTAGGACCAAAACCGTGTTTAAGATGTGATGTTGGTGTACGAGGAAAAACCCAGCTGTGTGTACAGTGTGGTGGTAAAAGATACAGCGAGCTGAACGATATTATGACAAAAAAAATATATAACGCCCTGATATATCCCATAAAAACCGCCGAAGACTATCTCGCCTGATTTTAAAAAATAATCATTTAGACAAATAATATTAGTACATAAATGGAGCAAAACGAATTTGTTAAGCATCCCATTATTTAGAATTATGAAGCATCCAGAGATGGTATCATCAGGCACTGTCGATAAAAAAAAAAAACAGTCGGAAACGTTGATAATACTGGTTATCTCAGATTTAGTGCTGACAAAAAGATATCATTCACATAGATGTGTGTTTGAATGTTTTCATGGCCCGATCTAAAATGGACTTGTGATCGATCATATTGACGGTAATAAAATTAATAATTTTTTATGTAACCTTCAAGTTGTTACACAAAGTCAGAATTGTAGATTAGGAAATACTGGCATTAATTGTAAGACTCCGAGGTCTGTTATATCCACAAATACAGATATAGGTGAAGAAATAATATTTCCTTCGACATATGCTGCTGACAAATATTTTGACATTTACCGTGCTTCAATACATTTTGTTGCAAATAATTTAAGAAGATCGGCATTGTCGAAGAAATTCGAACAAAAGATCAAATTTCGGTATACACAATGAACGGAGATAACTCCGTCATGCAAACGCTTTCTCCGTTAAAGTTTTCCTGATTTATAATAATATTTTCCCGCAGTCGTGTCCAAAACGTTATGGTATATGGATTTATATTTTTACTTTTATTCAGAAATATTTTTATATTAAATAAATACTTATTATATAATGAATCATGAAAATATCAATGCTATTATTGTTGCTATTAAGCGACTACAACATGACGGTATAAAAATTTCTGATGAACTTGATCCTGAAAAAATTATGCGTGATTTTGAATCCTTACAATCTCGGAAATCCGAAAATGGATATACGCTACCCTCCGATTATAGATTCATAAAGTTAATCCAACAGGCAATGTTACAAACGCTAGCGGCAGCTACGGATGCGCAGGTGAAATTATTTGTCCCCCTTTCAAGTTCAATCGAAAAAATCAGATCAGAATTATCTCACGAATACGAAACAAAAAGACTTGTACACGCTTGTATAAAACAACTGAGAGAGATTATGTCGATGACAAAAGACAACAACGAGTATTACTCTACCCATGATACAAGTGAAAATGAATGTAGTGACAACGAATCCAAAAGTGTCACCGTGACTGTGGTGTGACCATAATAAAAAAAAATTTATTTGATAGATTTTTTTTTTTGCATGGTGTTTTCTACGATGAGATCTACGATCTTACATACAGGTTTATATTTAACGTTTCTGACCTAAGGTCCAACAAGTGTCCAGTCTGGTCAGTAAGTTTGAAATGTGTCTGCGATAAGAGTGGATTATGACATTTTAGATAAACAACGTTGATTGGTTCTGATATAATCAAATAGCATGGGGGTACTTGAGGGGTAAATGAATACAGAATGTATCCTTGTTGGGCTTGCTTGGATTTTTCAGCGTCAACTTGATAGCTGCCATCAATGGCATCACATACTAGACTGACCGCGATCGTTGATGTTATATTGACGGTGCCCGGCGAAATATGACGGCCTTCATTGTACGGATTATTATTGTATTTGAGAATAACCGGCGGTGGAGCTATTTTTCTCCATGATTCGAGAATCTTTGGAAAATTATTTGTGATAGAATCAATCAGTGTTTGTTTTAAATCGTTGATTTTATGTCTATTATATTCGCTTTCGTAAACTAACTTAATTATACGTTCCGCCGAACCTGGGTAACTATAAAATTTATGCGCTTTTTTGATTAAAACATGTTTAATATAATCGACATCAATTAATATTTGATTCAGATGTTGGATTGATTCTATGATATTCCTTTTTACATCATCGCTGTAATATTGTATCAAATCAGCGATTAAAGTTTTAACATTGGTAAATATCCGGCTAAATTCATCTGCCATGTCACGGATTATATAATTGGCAATGTATGTGTCCAGAGTGTAGTCTGCTCCTGGTCTATACAGATCTGGAATACGTTCTGTACCATTAGTGAACAATCTATTAATGGTCCACGGAACATCATTTCGATAAGTTGGACTTTTCATAAATGTTTTTTCCGTCGTAAGAAACTCTTCTACACCTGATTCTGGTGGACCAGAATAAACCAGTGGGATTTCTGGCCATCCTAATACTGTTCTAGTCGAACTTTGATATACGTCTACGGCGTAATATGGAGAATTTATTTCAATGACCGATGATAGCCTTGGCTCATGAACGGTAAAAGCTATCTTTGATTCTTTTCCTGTAATGGATTTAATCCGCCGCTGAAATTCTTCATTGATCTGTTCTATTTGATAACTACCCATTGGAATACTGACTACTTGCCAATCTGGAGTTCTATCAGGTTTGTTTTTATTTGCAAATACTAATGAATTATTTGGTTGCAGTCCACCAAATGATTTTGATCTGATGTTGGGCCAGCTATAATAAATTCGTAATTGCGCTAATGCAATTTCTTTTGCTGGTATTGAGGTCGGAAAATTAATACTGAATTCAGGATTAGTTGAGCTCGCCGATATCATTGTAGTTCTTGCCGGAGCAGTATTAGTTACGATTTGCTGTAGTAATTCCTGTGATGTTATTATTATGCTATTATTATTCTAAATCCCTGATTTCTTCAATGCTTTCGTTAAATACTTCATTGTAGATATTTACCATCGCGCTGAATTCTTCATCTGATATTCTGCCATCGTTGAACGACGACGAAATCAACGATGATAGTTTGGAATATGCTGTTGTTGCTCTGTAATTTTACCACATACTCGTGTAATTTTGTGTTCGTGCATGTATTTATCTTCTTTGCAATAATATTAAAAATACCCGCGATAGTTGTTGCGGATGAAACGATAATTGTTACAACTACAGGCGCAGTCGCTGTTATCGTTGATAATATCATGCCGGTTCCAGCAATGAGCGCAGAAAATGAATAGACAACTATGTCAACGACAACCACGCGTCGATATTTTTTCACTTTTATTGTATAATCGTCGATGATATTTTTTAGTTTCGTTTGCCACGGACATACTTGATTGTATCTGTATCGCTGAACGTCAATCATTATACTATATTAAGTAATTAATTGAGGTGTTTCAGCTACAAATTCCAGACACCACCAGTAAGACGCTGTGGTTAGTTTTTTTATTAGATGGTTCCAGTATAAATGTTTCGTCGTTATCTTTATTTAACACTATAGATACAGCTTCAGAAGAATTATCGGTTGAATGACGCCATGGATATGTGGTAAATATCCTAAATTTTACAGAACTGAATACGGACAGACTGTACACACCGGTTACTTCCGCAGTATGTTTGATAGCGTTATTTTGCGGTGTCCACGTTGATGATCCTGATGCTACTGTGTACACGATACTGCTAATTTGTTTGTGTGGAATTTTAATCAGATTGGTTTTACTGACGATATCAGGAATTCCACTGATAATATCGTTGATTCTCGCGTTAAGGTCGGCGAGTTTTATATCAACGGTTGGTGGACTTCCAAAGAATTCATTAATGGTTCTGTTTATGTTTCTGTGAAAATTCAGAAACAATTGTACTTGATTAGTAAATTCAGTTCTAAGTGTGGTCATTCCATCGTTGATTGTAGTTAACGAAGATGTCACTGGAATTTCCTTATCATCGACATGTTTCTTCGTTGCAGCGTCGAGATTATCTGTTGGTTCTCCTACATTAATAATTTTATTGTTGTTCATGTTAATGACACCGTTTATATTATCACCGGATTTTAACAACCTATCACTGATCGATGATGGAGTAACAGCACTAGGAATAAGTTTACCGCCGCTGTCGTATACAACAATAAGACCTCGCGATAATCAATTACGAATAATAATATCGTTGATTGAAATATTACTCGTCATTAATTTTCCTTTACGGTTCTGAAATATAACAAGTTCACCAGGATCAATATTGGCAAGATTGAGCATTTCAGATAATTCATCATTGATCTGCCTTGTTACGCTTGACTAAATCTTCATCTGGTGTTTGTTGGGTTCCGAACGTTGTTCGGGTTTTAGCTGATCTTCCTAACTATCTACCATTATATGATTAGCGATTATTTAAAACAGAACTCGTGTACGCGTGTACAGCTTTATGAGGTGGTTTCGCTGATCTTGATACATCAAGTACTGCTAGAGCTTCAGGCCACATATTGGTGGGTCGGTTATTTTTTGTGTTGGTAACGTTGATTACCAGACTGCAATGCGTTGCATTGTGCGGAGATCATTAACATATTTCAGAAATTCCTTTTGTGGTTCCAGTCCGTATGAATCGAAATAAATAATTCCACGTGGATCAATCGCGTACGCAACCCAATGAGTACCTCGGCCTGAACTTCCATCGAGATTAATGATACCGGTTTCAATCGAGTCTGGTTTGTGTGGTAATTGATCACGCATAAAAACACCTCTGAAATTTGTTATGTTTAGTTGCTTAGCAGCATCGAGTAAATCAGAATTGGACATCAGGAACATCTACGAGTCTCTGGAATTCTTAATCCGCACCCGTGCCAAGGTAAAGTCCCTAGAAGTCTCAGACCCTTTCCCTTTTTTTTTTTTTGATTCCTTTTCCTGTTGCTTTCTTTAATGCCATTTCAGCAGCTGTTTCAACTGCACCTAACGCAGCTGCTTTTGCAACTGCTGGGGCTGCAGCTGCTATTATTCCTGGAATAGCTGCAAGAAGTGGAAATATACCACCCGTGTTAGCGACGTCGCTAATGGCACCCGCAGAAAGATTTACGCGTATACCTTTCTTTGATTATTTTGCCGTATTGAAGTGCTTGAGCTGGCGTTCTGTCAGCGATAGTTTATTCGGACCACCTGCGATTTGTTCTCGCGCTGGTGATATTTTTACTCCACATTTTTTCGCTGATGCCGACTGCAGTTTTTTAATCTGACCGGGAGTCAGATTGACACTAACATGATGACATGACATTTATAATTTTACTCCTGATTTTAAATCAGGGATCTAATTACATGTTTTCTACTGGCGCATCAGTGACTCTCATGCTGCCATCAACACCTTCGAGTAATATTGTCTTATCGCTGAGTATAACAGCTATTGCTCTATAATTAGCAATAGCTCCTCTTGTCACACGAGCTCGAAAGTGTATATCAACGACAGATTGCCTAAATAAATCCAAATGTTCCAGCGAAAAGTAATAGATCGGATACAACGTTGTAAAATCCCGCTGAGATATTTGTAAACCAGTATCAACAATTTGATCACGTCCCATAAATGACATTAAACGATGATATGCACGCGCAACGCTGTTTTGTTCAAAATTTAACAAAATATCCTCGGCTGGTTCTTGATGTCCATTTATTCTCAAAGAAACCTCAGAAAAACCGAGTTTATCGAATATCATTATACTTCGTATTTGTGAGTTTACTCGCGTAAGATCTTGAAAAACAATAAATATATGTCGCGGTGCAGACACCTTGCTGTGATGCTATTTGCCATGTAAATAAATCATTAACATTACTCTGGATAGAATCTGTGGTCATAGTCAACCATGATAGCGTCGACTTACCACCTTGATCCATAAAAGAAAGCACATGTTGTTCTTCAGCGATCTATGGAGTCATTGTTGGCATCCACAAAGAAAATTTTGTCAATGTTACTTTTCCATGAAGTGCCGCAGTTGCAGCTGGGTTAACTCCTAAGGCGTGCCATATTGCATCATCGTCTGTATTTTTTTGTACGAGTACAATTGTGTGTTTGGCTCCAAAAATAACTTTTCTAACATTTCTGCAGAATCCAAATATATGTGACAACGGAATCGCACAAGAAAATCTTTCATCGTCGCCCAGCATTGATCGACGTGATGCGAATCCCAAGTTGAAATTTTCATTCATTGATACTACTGTGTCCCCAGCTGCATTTAATGTTACACTTCTGTTTTCTGGATGATCAGTTGTGTCTTTGGTAAACATCATTGATGGGCCAGCTGATCTTGAATAATCATCGCTGTATCTTGCAAGACCAAGTATCGTTGTGGCAACGTCAACGTCGTTATGACAAATCTCAGTCTCTCGTCCATCAGTGTTATATGCGGCACTTTTGAATAACACCATAATACCATTATTAACAAAACCAACTCGATCACCAATTCCGTAATCTGTATTATCTAATTATAAAAGTCTGCCTTCTACTTCGATGAATGCCTCAGCAGGTAAGAAATATCTGCTTGTATCCTGAACTTGTAATTCGATTCTTCCACGTTCATCAGGTACACGTGCGTCATAAGAATAATACTGATAATCACGTACCGATTCATCTTTGAGAACTGGTGCGTCCATGTCGAATGCGGGATCAGATATGCGTTTGAACATCTTTATTATATGTATTATCGTTTAACACGAAAACCACTTCCTGCTATCAGACTAGCGGTTATATTTGTTTCTTTTTCACCAGCCAATGACGAGGTCATTGCTGCTAATTTTTGATTTGCGGCTTGATTTATTATTTTACTAACATTTGCAGGTATCAGTTCGGTGCTGGGTAATTTTACTGGCTGCGGCTTTCGTCCTATTAATCGTACTAGTCTATCCTTTTCACGAACAACGTCAATAGCTTTCATTCCTAGTTGCTTTGCAACTGGTATTGCTTTTGGGGCTATCCTTCTAAATAGACCTTGAACAACATCACCGAGTCCATCTCCGTAGAATGTTTTATATGCAGGTAATCGCGAATTTATCACTCTGATCATGGTTGGTCCACGTTGAGCATTATGTATAATCATTTTATTATAGCAGTTATATTTAACTGTTTAATCGCTGTAATAATCATCGGCGATTTCATTAATGAGGGACCGATACACGTTAATATCCATGATACCGCCTGTAAATAATCGTTGACAAATAGCGGCTGCTTCATTAATGATTTCTGGAGAATTATTACCGGCTCGTTTTCCGCCAATCAGAATTTCTAATCTGTCCACGTCGGCAAGAACATTATTGGGACAAGTAACAAGACCACTTCCAGCTGCACCCGGGGTGGGGTGGGGGTAATCTCTTTCTTTCATTCTTTCAGGTGGTCTCGTTTGTTCTTCCGTCCGTTCTTCTTTAGCCAGTTTTGGTCGTAGTCGTCGTTGTAGTTGTTGTATTCGTTCTTGTTGATACCCTGATGGTCTTTTTACTTGTAGTAGTCGTCGTAGTTCTCGTATTTGTTGATCCCTTAATATTTCAGGTTTCTGTCGTAGTTGTATTTGTATTTCTGGGTTTAGTCGTACTGATTCTTCTTCTCGTTGTCGCTGTACATTTTCAAGTTGTTGCATTTGTTGTTGTTGTTGTTGTTGTATTTGTAGTTGTTGCCGCTTAGTATGTTCTATCACTACCCGTTTAAAAATATAAAAATTCATACGTTCTTGTTCGGTTCTAATTTGCATAATACCAGCATTGATACGAAATACATCACTGATCCATGTGCCGGCTTTTAACGAATCAACATGTTCGGGTTTTACATATTCATCTCGCCAATTATATCCAAACGCGGAAATATCTAACGCTTTATCTTTATCTTTGATATCGGCAATACCTTTCTCGGTGAATTTCTCAAATATTGAGAATCTTGGCTTTGATGGTTGTGGTGGTGGTGGTTGAACGGGTGGTGGTGGTTGAAGACGCCCTGCAATATCGCCGGGTAACGTTTCAAGAGCTCGTTGTGTTGACTCGGTTGCTGTAACGATTTTCTTTGTTGGGTCAACAATTGCTTTAAATAATTGTTCTGTACATTCAGTGAATTCCACCTGAGATTGTTGACGCGCTTGTAATTTTTGTTTGACAGCATCTCTCACGGGCAGATATTTCTTAATTGCCTCTAATCGCTCTCGAGCTAGTCTAGCTGAATGAGATTCACCAATCATTATTGATATAACAATGATTTAATTACAGCAGCAGAGAGGGTGAGACCACGCGTACGTGACCTAGACGTAAACGAGTCGCATAACGTTGGAAAATACACGTCAACGAACGAGTAACAAAAACGAACTAACCCACATGATTTCGTTAACGCGGTCTCCGTGACAATGAAATGTGCTCGGTTAATGGACTCGGTTTGACGTTACTGACTTTATTTTTCAGTCTTTCTAGGAACCTTTATTTTTCATAAATAAGGTCTCAGGTAAAATGGTCTGTTCACTCTTTCTGTTAAAGCTACGTTAAAAATCCAAATCACATACACACGCTCCGGTGGCCTAGTGGTTAGAGTGTCCGCCTCGGATGCGGGAGGTCGCGGGTTCGAACCCGAGCCAAGTAATAAAAAAGACTTATAAAAATGGTACTAACAGCTGGCTCGCTAGGCGCTCAGCATTAAGAAGTTAGTGTTAGGACCGGTCGGCCTGGTGTCAGGATAATGTGACTTGGTGGGACATCATGCTTCATATCTGCGGCATAATGTCCCAGTGCTAGACATCACTATGAACTGTAACACTGCAGACATCGTAGCGATATGACTGAAAAATTGTTAAAGCTAAGTTAAAAATCTAAATCTCCTCTCTCTCTCTCTCACACACACACACACACACACACACACACATTTTGTTCCAATCTGTTTGTATTCTGGGTGAAAACATAACCCTCACTCGAATACAAGACTTTAACAAACGGATGTCTTAATCTGATGTTAGTAATTCGGTGTCGTCGAGTAGAAAGTGATGAGAAACAACTGATCCATTCCATGTAAGAACATTTTTCTTGAACCAGGCATATGATAATGTCAGATAACGACCGAAATGTCATTGAAGTCAGATGAAGTCAGTAATTTCAAAAGGAACCTTCTTTTAAGTAGACCTTGTTGTCATTATGATAATCGCCCCTAAGTAGGTTTTGTCGTCAGAATTAAGTTTTTATTTCACTGAGTAAGTAATAATACAAAGAAATTCACGAATGAAATTAAGAAAATGCAAAAAGAGCAATAACGCTTATTAAAGAGCAAAGTAATTTAGCGGTTGCCTCGCCTATCATATTTGACTTTATTTCTTCTTCCTTTAATTTAGAACATAAATATCTGAAATGACATTATTAGTCAGGGCATAGAGCAGTGTTAAATGGATTTAGATAAATAAGTAATGGAACTCAGATTGAATAAATCAAACTACCAAGCAGTGCGCCTTAAAGATGTCAAGAAACATTGTTTAACACACTAGATTGGCTACATTACAGAAAATGAATTTAATGACATCAGAAGAATATACAACAAAAGCAATTAAATTGGACAGTATGAATTCCAACATCAGGATGTGGAATATCGTACTGAGACTCATCATTTAAAAATAACAGATTTAGTCAAATAAATATATAGATTTTTCATAAAGACTTTCAGATAATAAAGCCGTCGTCTGGATGATACATAGATCTAAAACAATTTAAAACAGTTATAATAAATGTAATATTCCTTGGAGATTTATTAATGGAAAAGGCTTTCTTGATGAGATTAAATGCCAGAAGAACATAAAAGTGTACGTAAAGGATTAGGAAAACCAAAGCACAACTGATGTGTTAAACATTTACAACGAAATGTTTTTAAAACTATTTGCAACCCATGGAAAAATATATGATGGATTTTTTTATTTTATTTTTTTCTATAAGATAGCTCTAAGAGAACAAGGAATATCTAGTTAACTCAAAGTAGCAGGTCGTATCTGACATCCTCAAACAATTACGCTTTATTCAGGTTTTCCCATTCAGTGATGTACAATTTTATGTTCTTTGGATATTTTTTTCACATGAATCTCCAATCATATCGAAAATGAATATCTGAGTGCTTACAAAATATGTTAAATTGTTTAATTTAATGTTGTTTTCGGTATATTAAAATGACTAATCATTGTGTGAAAAAATCCTTCCTTCTGTCCCAATGACTTTGACCGTTTAAGCCCGAGATCAATATGTTTCTT